>ML677411.1:5352525-5437038 GCA_007922305.1 Dermatemys mawii
ATGCATCCGACGAAGTGGGTATTAGCCCACGAAAGCTTATGCTCTAATACTTTAGTTAGTCTTTAAGGTGCCACAGGACTCTCTGTCACTTCTGAAATTCCAGACTAACATGGCTACCCCTCCGATATCTATAGTGGTGAGTTACTTTAACCAATTACCAACCTCATGGTGAGAGTTTACATCTAGGTTAATGTGAGAGCGTTCACCCCCAAGAATGATTGCCGTAGAAAGGTTATCGGCAGAAGGGGGACCCCATAGGGCACAACCAGGACAACACCATTCTCTTTTATTAGCCATCCAAACAGCAGTACATGCACTGCAGGCTGGTAAAGGAGCGAGAGCCCAATACACAATGTGTAGTATTGGCGCTATTCACACACTATGCCTTGTGGAAAAACCTGAAGTGTTAGCCTTAACATAATCCTCCCCATCACCATCCTCACCAAGGCGTGTAGGCTGGGACACAGCTTTTATAATGGGTTATGCTGACACTTGGGTGACCAGATAGAAAGTGTGAAAAATCAGGAAGGCAGTGGGGAGTAATAGGCGCCTATATATTAAAAAAAGCCCCGAATATTGGGACTGTCCCTATAAAATTGGGACATCTGGTCACCCTAGCTGACACCCACTGGGGTTCATAGGTATTTATGAAGGTTTTTTATTCCCTTTGCTTATTTGAACCTCCACATCCCACTACTTTTGGGTGCCTTGTTTTTTCGTAGGCTCACTTGGTGGGTCACCTGAAACTCATTAACATTTACATCTCCGTATGATCACTGTAGTAACAGGCAGTTATCTTATGTCTCTTAACATTTCACCCCAGCTATCAACGGTCATCTTGTATTGTCCGCTGATCTCTTGCAGCCATTGCTATCCAAACTCAGCAGTTATTTTCAAAATAGCAGCATATCAATCACAAACATCCACACAAGCTCAGCAAGTTCATTATTAACTTATTTATGCTAGTTTATCTTTAAAACAGAGCTAATTTATCCTAAGGCCTAATTTGACTATGCTAACTATTTTACCAGCCTGAGGTCTGTAGGCCCTATGCTACATACTTGTATTTCACCTCTATATCCTAAATATACCTGATCTCTTCTTATTCTTGGCTACATATGTCTATTATTATTTGTATTTTGTTAGCATCACAGAGTGCCGGCCATGAACCAAGGAGCCCATTGTGCTAGGTGCTCTACTAATATAGAACAAAAAAACAGTCCCTGTCCCAAAGAGGTTACAGTCATTAATTATATTTGCTGCTTGCTTCTTAAACTCATACATTTCACATGCATCTTCATTTTTATGCCAGCTGGATTAACTGGAACAATGTGTTTTAATATAACTAAATGGTAGGTAATATACCGGACCCTCGCTATAGCGCAGATTTGCCTATAGCGCGGCAGCGGCGATGGATCCCAAATTTAATTATTTAAATTGGGATCCATGGCAACGCGGTCCCCGCACTAACGCGGTACCATGCATGAATCCCAAAGCCTGCATTTTAGCGAGGGCCTGGTGTACCTGTAGAAGCCAAGGCTATTAGTCACACAGGACAGAGGAATGTATTTTGGAAGCTAGTGTCTCAGAAGAGGATTTAGGGGTCATGGTCTATAATCAGCTGAACATGAGCTCCTAGTAGGAAGCAGGGAGGAAGATAGCAAATGCAAATCCTGTGATATAATTGCGGGGGAATATCAAGCAGAAATAGGGAGGTGTTATTACCAGCATCTATAGCATTAGTGAGACCACCACTGGAATACTGTGTCCATTTCTGATGTCTGTACTTTAAAAAATGATGTTGATAAATTGGAAAGGGTTCAGAGAAAAAACCGACTAGAATGAGTCAAGTTCTGGAAATCCTGCCTTACAGTGATCAACAAAATAGACTGAGTTTAGTTAGTGTATCAAAGATTAGATTGAGGAGATTTAATCTGGGTTTGTATGTGCCTACAGAAGGGGGGAAATCTGATAGGTCCCAAACAAAGGAGCATGGTCCAATGGATGGGAAGTTGCAGCTAGGCAAGATCAGATTGGAAATGAGGGACACATTTTTAACTGAGAGTAATTAACCAGCAGAGCAGCTTGCAGAGAGAGGTGCTGCTGTCCATCACGTGAATCTGTAAATCAGAACTGGATGTACTGCTAAGAGCTATGCTCGATCTCAAACCACAAGAGTAGGCTTGATGCAGGATTCCTCTGGATGAAATTATATGGCCAGTGTTATGCAGATGAGGATGGATAATTGTAGCGGTCCCTTCTTTGGCCTTAAAATCTGTGAATCCCATACTGTACTCAGCATTCTGATCACATGGCATCTAAGACTCCAAGAATTTCTGATTCAAACACCTCCTAACTTTGCAGGCATTCAAAATGTAAACCTAGATTTAAAAATTGCAAATATCCTGTCTCTTTATAAAAGCTGAACCAAGCCCCAGGATCCAAATCCCCTCTCCTATTGCTTATAACTGTGGGATGCTTGAAATCCCAATCCAAAGGTTGTTTTTTGGGCCCATCTCTAAAGACACAAAGTGATTCTGTCCCCTTTGAGTTAGGTGTGTCACTGCCCAAAATAACCCCTGGGCTTCATTGCCCTCTTACATGATGTAAGCCAGGAAAAATTCTACTGAGGCCAAGAGAGAGACAACAATGAAGATCTGGTATGAACATAGAATGGGGCTCCATGGGTGGTTGTATCTCTTTTGCAGAGAGATTTTAAGTGACCTGTCTCCAGACGCACGCACGCACACACACACACACACACACACACACACACACACACACACCTAGTGCACTGCCTTTTGTTTTTAGAATGTGGCCTCAGACCCTCTTACAAATCATCCACACTGAGAGAGTCAAAGACCGTAGAGGGCATGGGCGCCATGTCCGGTGAGTTCCCCTGGCAAGTGAGCATCCAGACCAAAGAGAAACATTTCTGCAGCGGGTCGATTATAAGCAGCTGGTGGATTTTATCCGCGGCACATTGTTTCACAAATGAACTGTGAGTACTGGGGCGCTGGAAGAACTGGGGGGGACAGGGAATCCTTCTCATTGCAGCTGTCATATAGAGGCAACACAAGGCAAGGAGCAGTCCTCAAATAAGGTGAGTCAGCCGCATTAGCTAGGGACAGACAAGGAAATAAGTTTATGCCACATAGAAACTTTCCCCACCTCTGGCCCCCACCCCACCTTCAGCTCCATGATGTAGGGATGGAGAAGAGCCTCACTGCACAGCCAGACCACATCTCTGGCCACGCCGACCTCATCTTAATCAACCATGAAGCCTTCGCTACCCTGGGTGTAGCATCCTTACCTTGTGACTGCTCTAAGAGGGCAACTATTAGTAGGCCAGATTCACCCCTTTCCTGCAGTGTATCAAGCGAGGTAATAATAAGAGGACGGTATAAATTACACCCCCTCCCTCCATCCAAAGCAAAGGCAATTGCAGTGAACACACCAGCCAGCAGGATCCCAAATTTAATTATTTAAATTGGGATCCATGGCAATGCGGTCCCCACGTTAACAAGGTACTGGCCATGGATCCTGAACCCCGCATTCTAGTGAGGGTCCGGTGTACCTGTAGGAACCAAGGCTATCAGTCACACAGGATGGAGGAATGTAAGCTAGTGACTCAGAAGAGGATTTAGGGGTCATGGTCTGTAATCAGCTGAACATGAGCTCCGAGTATGAAGCAGTGAGGAAGTGGAGAGGAGACAAGGAGCCATCCTCTTCCCACATCCCCTGCTCTGGTGTGGTCTGGTGAGGAGACATTTCCCACTTTGGAGGCTGGGGATGCAGAGTCTGCGTCAACCAGCCGCCTCGCGTCTCCCGGGAGGAGGAAGAAGCAGGTCTCTTGGTGCTTCTCATCTTCTCCAAAAAGGGAGGAGAAAAGGATCACCAGAGTGGGATTCGGAGAAACCCAAGTACCCTTAACTCAACTTTCAGTGATGTGGTGGAGCGGCGGGCCCGTGCACATCCCTCCTTTTTTCATTATCACGCTCTTGCCAATGGGACGAGCTAACACGCTTTAGCATCCCCCACCACAAGTCCCATCACCATCCCTGTTCAGGTATCAGTGCTTCTCAATAGCCCTTTGTGCTTGTAAAGTCCCTTCCATCCCAGGATCTCAAAGCACTCTCCAAGCCAACTCTCATTCTAAGCTGACAGGTAGGGAAAGGGACATTCAGGAACTGGCCTGAGGTCATGAAGGAAATCAGTGGCACAACTACCTGTAGAACTCCTTACTCCCAACTCCCTATTTTCACTATTAGCTCTGCTGTCTTCCTGCAGCCTGCCTGGCTTCCACATGAGGTGCGTGACGTGTGGTGCTGGCAAAAACTTTGCATGAAAATTAGGCCACCTTCCCAATGGAAGTGCCTTTGCCCTTCGGTAAAAAATCCAACATGACTCTGCTTTTGCACCAACAAAACCCAAAACGATGGTGTTTCCTCAAAAATGGCTCCTTTTCAGTGGAAAAAAGTGCAAATAACTGCATGCAAATTAGGAGGATGCTAGATAGTGAGGCCAGTGAGAGGTAGTCCTTGCCCGGAAGTACCTCCAAGCAGATGGACAAAACAAAGGGCACGAGGGAAACAGAGGCACAAAAAAGGGTGTGCTCCCGGCCTAAGTTGATACAGCCAGTCAGGAAAACAGATGGTCCAATGCTTAGGTGCTAACCTGGGACTCGGGAGACTGAGGTTTAACTTCCCTTTTCGGCCACAACTTCCTCTGGGACCTTTAGTAAGTCACTAAATACTGGGTCCTGCTGCACTACAGTCAATGAGCACAAGACCTGCCCCTTAGTCATTCTGTGCCTTGTTTGCCCATCGGTATACCAGGGATGCCAGCACGCCCTGGCCTCACCAGGGTGGTGTGAGGATAAATCTATTGCAGGTTGTGAGGCGCTCTGATACCATGGCGACGAGGGCCAGATGATACCCATCTAGTGACAGAGCCCAAAACATTAAGTTCAATCCTTGAGGGGGCCATTTAGGGATATGAGGTAAAAATCTGTTGGATGATTTAGTTGGGGGTTGGTCCTGCTTTGAGCAGGGGGTTGGACTAGATGAACCCGTGAGGACCCTTCCATCTGTGAGAGTCTATGATTTTGAGCAAAACTACGCCCATTTTCCAACAAGGGTGAATTGCCCCTTTGCTCCACACGTACGCCCAAAGAAATCAGTCTGGCTCCCCATGGAATAAAGTGCTGCTCCCTGTGAACAAGAGAGGCAGAAACCAGGCTTTTGTGAAAACGGTTATGCAATGCTTCCAGCGCTAGCAATGAGGATGGTTTTCCACCCGTGGCGTCTAAGGCTATCCCACCCCTGCGATGTGCAGAGTGCTTTGAGCTCCCTCTCTGAAGGAGGGTTCCTCCCCCACACCTTTGCAGAAGGACTTTGCTCCCCTTTTTCACATTTTGTCTCCATTTCATTACTAAGCCCCCCAGATCTTTATGTCGCCTTTGGGGCAGTTGACTTGGAAAGCCACCAAGTAGAGAAGAAAAAGCTGGACAGGCTGATTCTGCATGAGCGCTTCGACAGCACGAACATGGACAATGATGTAGCTTTGCTCCTGCTTGACTCGCCGATAGAGTTCAGTGAACAGAAAATGCCCATCTGCTTGCCCTTCATACGGGACCTTCAGACGTGGAAGGGCTGTTGGGTTGCCGGTTGGGGAGACACAGTTCCAGGTACTGTACTGTGTGTGTGTGTGGGGACGGGGGGCTATTGCCAAGGAAGTCTGCGTGCACTTACTTTAAAATAACCCCTCCATGCAAAACAGGGGAGCGATGTACATAGCCCAGGCTGTGGTTTCAGCCAGCCTTCAGCTGCCATTCTTCTCAGCTGGGCAAGGCCCAAACCAAATCTACCTGACCTAGGCAGCACCCCCAGACCTTGTGGGTTTGGAAGGGAGTCTGGGATGGCAGCCTGCAGCCCCCTGCTGCTGGACATAGCACGGTAGGTGTATCAGGAGGAGTCGGGGAGGGAGGAGATGAAGGTGAAAGCTGCTAGGCTCCCAGCCTAACCCTTTCAAAGAGCAGCCCCCTCCTCAAATTAGAGGGGTGCTAGTCAGCGTCTGTGCAGCCTGGCTGGCAAAATGCTGAGTTAGCTGAGCTCCCATATGCACTTTGCACTCCCGCTGCGGTCCATGAAGGAGAGGAAGTCACAATGCCCTAGGAGGTTCTCCCTTGAACACACCAGTGTAGGACGCTTGCTGGGGCAGCACCAGGGAGGAAAGGTTTGTCTTGGAAGAAGCCTTGTAGATGCTTCTGCGAACGGAAGGCACTTGCCCTGTTGTCATGAGGGCCCTGTTAGTACCTGAAGCGACCCAGGTTCCTCACTGCACAGGGACTCTCCTCTGTTCATCTGTGCATCTCCCCTGTGGGGGCTGGATCACCCCCAGTGCAACCTACGGCAGCTCTAGGGATACTCTCAGTTGTGGTTCCTTCCCCGTCTCTGAGGCTTTCAGCAGCAGGGGATCAGCATGGGGCAGGTCCACCTGCCCCAGCAGTTTCTCCATCCTCACCCCACCTCCGTTCCACCTCCAGCCTACCCCACAGACAGTGCCCTGCAGTGGGAGCTGGCACAGGGTTGGGGGTGGGGGGGGTTCGGTGCCAAGAAGCATTTGCTGTGGAGCCTTGTAGCCACTTTGCATCTAATGGCCACAGCACAGTGCTGACCCCCTGCCCACCTCCCCCAGAAAAATTCTCTCCTCAGACCGATTTGACCCTGAGGTCACTCCATGGACTTCAGCTCTGATTTACCCCGATGTCACTGAGAGCTGAATCAGACCCTTCCATCATACAGAATCCTCTGCAGAGGCACAAACACCTGCTGGGTCAAATTCAGGGCTGCACACGGCCCATTGGCAACGCTGAGTTCACACGTTGTGTGGGGAGGGGAGGAGGGATTCACAGCCTGGGAGCCAATTCTGGGCCCAGCTTTGATTTTAACCAGGTACTTATGAGATCTCCCAGCATGCACTTGGGAAGAGCTAATTAGGAGGGGAACGTGTCTCCTGCCCTGAGTGAATCACTTACAGCAGACATGCCTCCCACTGTGGCATCTTCAAAGGGCCTTTCTCTTGCTTTGCTCCTGATGGGTTCTGAAGGGGAACGTGGGTTAAAGGGATGTACTTTCCTTGTAGCCATGAATATTTCAGGCCTTTTCACAGCTCCGTGAGAATCTGGTGCATGCAAACACTTTCTTTTTGAAAAAGGAAACGACCAGTTTGCTAACATGGATTTCAAGTCTCTTTGCCACTTAGTAAGAGAAAAAGTTGATGAGTCCTTCAGGGTCTTGGAGATGCCCCAAAGGCACCAAAGGACAAGTAGGGCAAGGGGTGAAAAGTAAAGTGGTACGGTCCCCAGCCTCACCCTTTCTGCCTGAGGCTGGGGGATGGGGGGAGGGGAAGCTGCCCCCCCCATACCAGTAAGAGACAAATTTTACTTTCACTCCTGAGTAGGGCTGATGTCTAGACCTTGATCTTCTCCTGTTCAGAGAACATATTGACCATTCAATTCACTTGGCTATTTCGTGATTCTGTGACCTGTCACTTAGCCCCATGGTGAATCCAACAATAGACTCTTGATGCTGAGTTGGGGCTTAGTGACAAGTCAAGGGCAATTCATTGCAGAACATCACAAAGAGGAAAAGAGGGTGCTGGCCCTTTAAGGGCCAAAAGTGGTTCTCCTCAGCCAAAGTCCAGAGTTGAACTGTGGCTTGTTTCAGCCAGGCTTCAAAATGGAGTCTACTGCTTACCACACCAGAATTTCCACATGGCCCATTCGCAGCCAGCCACAGGATACTGCTCAACCATCACCCAGCTTTTCTAAAGTTACATCATTCCCAGAGCTGACCCAGGCCTGTTACTCTGAAGATCCCTAGTCTCAGAAAAGGCAGTTGTGGGTTTCTGTCAGCTCAGAGGCAGAAGTTCAACTCCCTCCCTGCCAATATCCAGACAGCCTCAATAGACCCTGCCACAGGACCATGCACTTCTCCCTGATCTTTTCAATTAGCCTCAGAGTCATTAACAATAATGAGCACTCATAAAAGGTTGGCCTCAAACGTCTCTGCAGAAGAAGACGGATTTTTGTTTGTTTCTTCTTCATCCCTGTTTAACTCAAGTGCAATACAATCAGTTGTCTCTTATACTTGGCTTGTATGCTCTGGGGGCAGAGACAGTCAATTTGTTCTGTATTCGTACAGCCCCTAGCACAATGTGGTCCTGGCCCATGACCAGGGCTCCAGGACACTACAAATAATTAAAGAAGACAAAGAACAAGAACGGATCTTTGTGAAAGGTTCCGCATTTTTACCCTTTCCACCGAGTGCTGAGAAATCTCCTGTTCCAGGTCACTGGTCCTCTGAGAAGTTCTCCAACAAAAACAGGAAAAATTCCTAAGAAAAAAGCCAAGCAGAATTTGAAATTCACTCCTGCACTAAGAAGGCAAAGCACGATTGCCATTGGTTTGCGGTTTCACCCAAGTATCCCTGGACTGAATGGACCACAGAGAGCAAAATGCCACCTCCACAGAGAGCCTCAGGGTGGGGCAACACTGACAGGATGGCTTGGGGAAGCTTGCACTGCTGTCCCCCTGTTTTATAATGAAAGGTGAAATTCACACCTGTGGGGCTCTACTCCCCTCTACACATGAGTGAATTTCATCCTACGCACCCCTGTGTTCACTCCCTACAACGGAGGTGGGTAAACATTTTGGCCACATCAGGGTTCTGAAACTGGATGGATGGCTGGGTAGCGAAGGCTGTGCATTTCCAAACAGGCTGGTTCCCCGCCCCGCTATCCAGCCCCTCCCACTTCCCACCCCCAATCGCCCCCCCTTAGAACTCCCTACCCATCCAACTGCCCCTGCTCCTTGTCCCCTGACCACCCCCTTGGACCGCACCCCATATCCAATCTCCCCTGCTCCTTGTCTGGACTTCCCCAACTTCTATCCCCTCCCCTGCCCTCTGACAGGCCCCCTGGGACTCCCACGCCTATCCAACCCCCTCCCTCCATTCCCTGTCCCCTGACCGCCCTTCCCCGCCAAATCTCCACCCCATCCAATCACTCCCTGACATGCTGGTGATTAATATCACAGTGAAATATACAGATTCACACTATGTGAGGGACTATGAATATTCACTGATACTGTGTTTGAAAGTGTGGGGCCAAACCAAGGAAGGAACAGTTCCCACTCAGACAAGAAAGGGGCAGCTATCATGCCGGGGGATGGGAAGCCCACAGAATGGGAGGAACAGCATGAGGCTAGCTTTCTGGTGGTCACAGCAAGCTGAGCACCCAGGAGAGCTTCCTGCCGCCTGAAGCAAGGCATTGAATTTTGGGAGATATAAGGAAGGAGAGAAGCCACCTTTGGGATCCATCAAGAGAACAGAGAGCTCCTGCAAGCTGAGAAAGAAGGATCCTTCCACCAAGGGGGGAAGGGTTGAAGGCTCTGGAACTGAATACAGGTGAGACACCTGCTTGGAGAAAGATCGTTCATCTAGGAAGACAAGGGAAGCCAGCATTGTGTATTCTTGTGGAAGGTCCTGACTGAGGGAAAGTCAACCCTGGCTGGGAAGAAGGAAAATTGGTGAAAGAAACCATCTGTATCTTCCTAGATCAAGACATAGCCTTTAAATGCTTGTTTTCAAGCATGTTTTCAAGCTTCCTTTCAATGCTTTCTGACTTGATTCCTTTTATCTAGCATCGCTTAACGTATTGTTAATAGATTTGTCTTATTTTACTACAAACCAGCTCAGTGTGGTGTTTAAGGGAAAGGGTGTATTCACCCCAGTTAAGTTAATAAGCGGTGACATGCTTTCATGTCTTTAAATAAACAAATGAACCATGTTGTTTCCCTGAGCTGTCCAGGAGCAGGCTGGATATTGCAGAGCACAAGGTTCTGGGTAAATTCAGGCCTGGGCGTGTGTTGAGGTCACCTTGCTGGTTGTCACCAAGGCTGGTGGAAGCCAGAGTAGGGCTATAGACAGGCTGCTGGGGTCAGAGTTGTCTACACACAGACTCTCTGGGTGTGACCTACATGCTGGTGGGCTGGCTAGGAGCACCCCAGGCAGTGAGTTACAGCAGTAAACAGTGCGAGGGTTACCAGGCAGGTGGTAACATAGCCCCTCTCTGATCTGGATTGCACTCCTGTACGTCAAACACACAAAGAGGGGACTTCCCGCTCCAGGACCGTCATGCTCTGCAGTTAGTGTCTTGGGTAGGGACCTCACCTGTCACTCTCAGCTGGAGGTCAGGGAGGCTTGTGGTTGTCAGGAGCTCTAAATTCAGTAACCTACTGGGCCGAACTCGCTCTTCTTCTAAGTTGGTGGAGGTCTGCTAGGTGTTCATTTGCCCCCTGAATGTCCGTTCTGCTCCCTGTCTAATTGGTACTTATAGGCCTTGCTCCATCTTCAGAGTAGGGCTAGCTAGATATCCCTCCCATACGCTGCAGTCTGTTAAAGGGCATAAAAGGGGCTACTCATCTTGGTGCTTATAACCTCCAGGGGCTTCTGCTGCAGTGATTGCCTCTGTACCCGCTCTGTGGGACTGTGGTTGGAGACCCGCAGTCTAGCTGGAAGGTCGTTGATGTGACCTGACTCCAGCTGTTTGAATTGTATTGTTTGAGATTGTTCCTTCACCGCCCCTAACCCCTCCGCACACGCTCTCTCTCCTCTCTTTCTCTGGATAGGGGGCAAGATGAAATTAAGCAAGAGGCTAAAGAAAATGGAGGTGATGCTGATCAGCAAGAAGCAGTGTGCCAAGCGGGTCCCGGAGCTGACGGAAAACATGCTGTGCGCCGGCTCCGCGGAAGGAGGGAAGGACGCCTGCCAGGTAAAGTAAACAGGCGCCTGATGTCAGCAGCAAAGAAATCACAGTGGAAGCTGATTTGCTATGGTAATGAACATTGATCCCTTCCGCAGCTCCCTGGGGTTGCTAACGTTTCACTGCATGTGTTCAGGGCATGAAACTCCAAAGAGCGCAGCCAAAGCACTGGCAGAATATCTTAGCGCCTCGTTAAAAGGGGATATTGAACAGGGCAGCCAGGGTGCGGGGCTCCTTGGATTAGCAGGTGCTCGCAGTGCTGCAGAAACAGCCCGCTCAGCGCCACGGAGGACGCTGCCCCTTGCATTGCTCTTAAGCAATCCCCCATCTCTCACTCCAGGAGCAGAACTCATGGAGCTGTTTTCACCCTCCTCCGCTAAAAAGACAGGCGGACTTGATGCCGGGTGTTGGAAGGGACGTGGACAACCAACAGGTCTCAGACTACCCCTTCCCAGAACTATCTATTACATGGGGAGGAGCAGCTTGGATGGCTCAAGGGACTGGGAATGTGAGATGGAGCCTGTTGTATCAAAGCAGCTGGTTCAAACCAAAAGTCGATACAGGCCAAGAGTTGTTACTATCTGCTGGCTGGTTGGTGACAGATGTGACAAGGAGCATGGTGGTCTCGGGCTCTGTTAGTATGCCAGTATATCTGTATGCCAGCAGAGCCCCTAGTGTAGCACATGCTAGCAGAAGGAGTTCTCTTCCTGGCATATCTACACAACCTGCCTGAACAATGTTAGCTATGCTGACAAAAGTACTCCTGGGTCGGCATAACTGCAACTACACTGGGAGCTTTGGTGGGGTAGCTAAGTCGGCCAAGGGGTGGTGGTTTTTTCTTGTTGTTGGTTTCAACCCTCTGAGCAGGTTTAAACTTGGCAGTGGAGACCAGGCCTCAGTCCAATTCCCATAGACAGGACATGACGGTCTCTTATTGTGATAAAGACAGCGTAAGAGGCATGAGGGGAGAATTGGCTTCTGCACCAGTGGTAACCAACAGAGAACACCTCTCCCTCTCCTAGGGTCAATGTTACAGAAGACAGACGTGTATAAATCCCAGAAAGATGTAAACACCAAGGGGTGGGGACTGGTCAGGTTTGTCCAGGGAGGAAGAGGAGGAAGAGCAGAAGAAATGGGAAGAAATTCAGTAAAGGAGAGTTGAGGCTGAATATCAGCAACCTTTCCTAATAGGGAGGTCAGTCCAGCTCGGAGTGCACAGAGCTTTGACACCTGACAGGGGGTTGCACAAGGCTTTGACACCTGATAGGGGGTTGCAAAGAGGATGGATCTAGATTGTTCTCAGTGGTACCAGATGATAGAACAAGGAGCAATGGTCTCAAGTTGCAGTAGGGGAGGTCTAGGTTGGATATTAGGAAACACTATTTCACTAGGAGGGCGGTGAAGTACTGGAATGGGTGACCTAGAGAGGTGGTGGAATCTCCATCCTTAGAGGTTTTTAAGGTTAGGCCTGACAAAGCCCTTGCTGGGATGATTTACTTAGTGTTGGCCCTGCTTTGAGCAGGAGGCTGAAGTAGATGACCTCTTGAGGTCTCTTCCAGCCCTGAGATTCTATGATTCTAGGAAAGGTGTTAACAATAATTAAAGCCTTTAAGGGCTTTAGCTCACAGGGAAAATGCTTGCTAAATTCCTTGCTTATTTAGAGAGCATAAGAACATAAGAATGTCCATACTGGATCAGACCAGTGGTCCATCTAGCTCAGTATCCTGTCTTCTGAAAGCGGTCAATGCCAGGTGCTTCAGAGGGAATGACCAGAACAAAGCAATTGTCGAGTGATCCATCCCCTGTCATCCAGCCCCAGCTTCTGACAATCAGAGTCTTAGGGACACCCAGAGCGTAGGGTTGGGTTCCTGACCATCCTGGCTAATAACTGTTAATGGATTTACCCCTCAATGAAGATCTGGGAAATATTCCAGTTATATTTTGGAAGGTTTCTGGGAAGGAGAGGAGCTGGAGAGACTAGTGCTTTGGCAAATGGACCAGAAGAGCTGTTTCTTTTAACATCAGTTCAAATCTTATTGAGATCATAACTGAAGGGATGATGATCTTATGGATAAGGCATTGGATTGGGGCCCAGAACAGCATGGTTTGACTCCAAATGTGACTCAAGGCAAACCTCTCTGTGCCTTAGCTCGCCATCTGTAAATTGGGGGCAATATTCCTATATTGGGGATTTATGGTGCAAGGCCTTGGAGGGCAGGGACAGACTCTACAGTGCCTAGCACATTGGGGCTGCTACTCACTACTGAAATACAAATAATAATAATAAAAGTCTTTGTGAAGTGGTGGGTCTCAGTCCAGTTCCCCAGGACCAGGCAGTGATGAATGCAAGTTCACCAAATCACATCATCACAGCTGGCCAGCTGTTGGCAATCTCAGCAGGAAGGCCCAGATCTGAGCAGTATGTGGAGTCTAATCTGCCCTCTTAATGCTAACGTTCCTGCTCTGTGGCTTGGTGGTCATGGGTGCTAATCCGTCCCACAAGTGGCAAAGGTCCCCAGCATCTTGCCTCAAACTGAGCTGGCACATAAATGGAACAGCAAGTCGTGTAAAAGAGGGAATATTCATTAAGTAACAAATCTGAAAATGACAGATTGGGACCAGCACCGGTGCTAATGATACCTCCTGAAAAACTGAAGAGGTTCAGAGAAAAGCTACAAGAATGATAAAGGGATTGGAAAACATGCCTCATCGTGGAAGACTCAAGGAGCACAATCTATTTCATTTGTCTAAGAGAAGGTTAAGGAGCAACTTGATCACAGTCTACAACTATCAACATGAGGAACAGAAATCTGATAATAGAGGGCTCTTCAGTCTTGCAGACAAAGATACAACAAGAACCAATGGCTGGAAGTTGAAGCTAGACAAATTCAGACTGGGAATAAGGCGCAAATTTTTAACATGAGGGTAATTAACCAGTGGAACAACTTACTAAGGGTTGGGATGGATTCTCCATCACTGGAAATTTTCAAATCAAGACTGGAGGTTCGTTCTGAGAGATCTGCTCTGGTTCAAACAGGGATGAATTCGGGGAAGTAAGATAAGAGGTATGTTATGCAGGTCAGACTAGGTGATCGAAACGATCCCTGGCCTTGGAATCTAGCTACTCTCAAGCACTTACATAGCCCTTATCATTATTAGACCCTAAAGCACTCAAAGACGACCTTGTTCTCCAAATGTTCTCCATGAGATCTAGTCTAGGAGCTTACCCGATCTTCGTCACTGTCACCTCTGAACAGTGCTCAATTTATAATGCAAGAGGTATTGGGGTTCAAGCAATTAGGTGCTGGGACTCAGGCAATTTTTTTACATTTGTCACTGATGTAGCATGCCCAGAAGTGCCGGGGCTAGGAACTGCCAAGCCTAGAGGTGCCCCCGGGGCTCAGCCCTGGCACAAATTAAGCACTGCCTCTGAGCACTTCATGGTCACTAATGGATTTTGTCCTTACAGCATCCCCGTGAGTAGAGCAGTGCTACTAGCCCCATTATACAGATGGGAAATTTGGGCACATGGTAGATGAAGCAACTTGTCAAAGGGAGCTTGTGGCTGAGCCAGGAAGCCCAATCGCATGAGCCCATGTTAGTGGTCTAACCACTAGGTCAATCCTTCCTGCCCATATGTTACAAAAGATCATTTGCATGGCGGGTTCGATTTCCCCTCTCCACAACTCTCCCAAAGAATGATACCTTCTAGGGTGACCAAATAGCAAGGGTGAAAAATAGGGATGGGGGTGGGGCGTAATTGGCACCTATATAAGACAAAACCCCAAATATCAGGACTGTCCCTATAAAATGGGGACATCTGGTCACTCTAATGCCTTCAGGAACAAAATCATCGGGACAGTCATCTGTTCGCAAATGCCTTTACCTCCCTCCCTGCCGATGGCAAATGTAATTGCTCCAAATGCTGGTCCTAGTCAATGGGTAGACCAACACAGAAATGAAACCAGGATGACGTGCAAACGCTGTGTATTCACCCAACAAGCAGCAGGTGGGTTGTTCTCCCACCAAAAAAGACAACTGAATGTGTTTCTTTGGCTACATTACAATGTTGCTGGCATGAATAAAAATAAGGGGGGAAAGTGACTTAGGGCCTCATGGAAGCCCATTGACTTCAATGGACATTGGACAAAGGAGATAATAGTTGGAGTCCTCCAAGAAGTAAGATGCAGATTTTAAGGGCCGTTTCTGCCAACCCTCAAAATTATTTACCAGCAAATACGCCATCCCCATCTCCTTATCGAACGGGAGGATTCACACGGAGTGCATGAATTATGCATGAGATCTGATTTAATGGGGGTGTTTTTACCTGACCCTAAGCTGGAATGCAGAGCAACTGAAGCAAAGAGGCTATTTTTAGCTAACTCGGTGCTCTGGAACTGGATGCTTTAACGAATTAGCAGCAGCAAATGCCTGGTGTGTATTGCTGCCCAAAATTACGCCACAGCAGGCTGGGAGCTGAAAGGTCCCATGTAGCTGGGTTTGGTATGGTCAGAGAGGTCACCAAAAATGCTTGTGGAATTAGTCACATTGCAGTGAGCCTAGTTTGGGGACAGTGTTCTGCTCAGCAGGACTGTCCTTCTCACACCCACAGGAACGGTGCACCTAAGAACAGATGTTTAAAGAGATTTAGGCACCTAAAGATGCAGATAGGTGCCTAGTGGGATTTGCTTAAGCACCGAGGCACCCTGGGTGGAGGGTCTTAGAACCTTAGGCATTCAGGCCTTTTGAAAATCCTGCGTGGTCCCTATCTGCATCTTTAGGTGCCTACATACCTTTCAGGATCTGGTACCTTGAGCCTCTTCCACTGGGAAAGGGATTAGAGGCAGGGTTTGGCTCTCAGGAAGGAGGTAAGGCCAAATGGATCTGCATCCGTCCAGTGAGTTTGCAGGGCTTTGACTAGCTTTCTTCGCAGGCAGCTTTTCAGGTGCCTATTTCTGTAGCCAGCTCTCTCTCCTTACCTAAGCCCTGACTGAATGCAACCTGCACACCAGGCAGTACAAAGGAAGAGAGACAAACAGGCACAGTCGTTAATTGGGGGAGTGGGAGGAAATAGCGACTATATAAAATGAAAACTCCATGAGCTGCAGCCTTGGCTGTGTGATCTAGAGCTTTGAATACTGGATTCCTGGGTTTTATTCCCCATGCTGCCATTGACTCACTAGTTTGTGCAAAGCACATCACTTCTCTGCTTCTGTTTCCCCAGCTATAAAAGGGGACCTACCTCACTAAGCAGTTCTGATGGTCTCTCATAAAAACCCCTTCGTAAGTGAAAGCCATTGTTAGCAGGCAGTCTCTGAGAATATACAGGTTTCAGAGGGGTAGCCATGTTAGTCTGTATCAGTAAAAACAACAAGGAATCCTTGTGGCACCTTAGAGACTAACCAGTTTATTTGGGCATAAGCTTTCGTGGGCTTGAACTCACTTCATCCGATGCATAGAGTGGAAAATACAGGAGCAGGTATAAATACACAGCACATGAAAAGAAGGGAGCTACCTTAGCAAGTGGGGAGGGGTGGGTCAGTCTAACGATACAATTTAATTAACAGTAGAATACTGAGGGAGGAAAAGTCACTTTACATGACCTCACAAAAGAGATTTTTCCTCCCTTGATATTCTACTACAGCATTAGGCATGTGGGACCTGATCTTGTCTCTGCTGACGTCGCTAGCAAAGTACCCATTGATTTCAAAGAGTGTGGGCCTTCGAAGAGGTATGTTCAAATGGGACGTTTGCCTAAGGCTAGTAAGAGTACGAGTCACAGGTCATACAAGGAGAGCATCAATATGAGTCGTTGAATTATATGGTTAAAATGGGGAGAAGGCCCATCTTTGGCTTCTGTGTGTGTTTAGTGCCCAACTCAGATGGGACCCTGGTCCATGACTGAGGCTCCGAAATGCTTCTGCAATATGCCTATGAATAAATAATACTCATGATGAGTTTAGGCAACATTTACACAACATTTAGCATTATTTTCCCCTGCAGTTAAAAGGCACCAGGAAAAAATATATAAATCCCCTGTGGGCTTGAACTTTGCATCCACTGAAGCCGAAAGGAGCTCTGCTATGGATTTTGGTGGGAGCAGGAAGCCCATTTCCTTGCTCATTAGTAAATCCAAGGGAGCAGTTCTGCGGAGCTGC
Source organism: Dermatemys mawii (assembly GCA_007922305.1). Lineage (NCBI taxonomy): Eukaryota > Metazoa > Chordata > Testudines > Dermatemydidae > Dermatemys > Dermatemys mawii. The sequence goes on from ML677411.1 coordinate 5,369,511, forward strand.
GTGTATGGAGGACGCTGTGTGTGCCGTTGTCAGAGATACTTTTCATATGGGAATGAAAGCGAGAGGCAGCATTGCCGGGGAAGGTGGGCCTTGGCTCTGGAAACGTGTTTAGATTGCTTTCCTTACATGCCACATAAATGACTGGAGATAAGAAAGGTCAATGGCGGGGCCTGGTGAGAGAGCTACGGCGGTGATGTTCGCGGCACAGCCTTGAAAGCACTTAGACTGAAATGAAGCGGTATGAAATTTACAAGCGAGAGGCTGTAGCTTATCGGGTGCTTTATGATCAGTCCCGCATGGTTCAGTCTCTCTTACACGGGGGTGCCTGGCCTCATTTGTACGTGGAGATCATACAGGAAACTCAACAATTCATTCTCTTTCACCTGCCTTTTCAGTGTGTCAATAATGCAGGGTGAAGGGCTGGGTGCATCAGTGGTCTCCTTTGTAACTGGGAGGTTGATCTCAGCGCCCTGCGCTGGGTTACAGAAAGGTTTGATGGGATTGATTGTTCATAGCTTGCTAATGAGCTGCTGACATGTCATCTCAACCCCACCCCCACCAGCCATGATTGGCAGCTAGCCGGCCCCGCTCCTTCAGTACTGGATTAGCTAATGGGCTGACTGGACCCGTGCCCAGGGGCCCTGTAAAAATGGGCACCCCCAACCCGCTCCCCAGCAGAAGTGCCAGGCAGGTGGTGCCGGGGAAGGAGCACTGGGTGGGTGGGGTGGGGGAAGCCCCAGGGCCCAGACCCCCGCTGTGGCCTCAGGACTGGAGGAGCTCTCGCTCCCTGCCATGGCCTCAGGGATGGGGGAGCTCTCACTCCCAGCTGGGGCGGGGGGAAGGGCAGAGGTGAGACAGAGCTTCTTCAGTCTTGGGGCCACAGTGAGGCGAGGGCACAGAAAGAAGCAAATAGATTGCATGGCACCACAGTGGGGCAGCAGTGGTGGTGGAACAGGGTGGGACTGTGGGTGGAATGGGGGTGGGGCTGCAGGCAGAAGGGGAAGAATGGGGTGGGGCCTTGGGCAGTTCCACAGGTGGAAGGGGTAGAATGGGGGGCCGGCAGCTGGATCTTACACTGAGAATAGCTCCTTTCCTGCTGAATTGCTCCAGGGGGATCTCCCAGAGCTGGGCCTGTTCTGTGAAATTTCCCTCCTTGGAAGGGCTCGGTATTTGACTTTCCCCATTCAGGCCCACCTCTGGCTGAACTCTGGGACCCAGCTGCTATTCATCGTCCCATTGTGCTCTGCTTTAACCCCTAGGGAGACCGCGGCGGGCCTTTGGTTTGCACCTATGGAGACGTCATGAAGTGGTTTGCACTTGGCATTGTCAGCGGGGGAGAAGGCTGTGGGGGAAAACAGCAGCCCGGAATGTACACCTTCATTTTCAACTATTTGGCATGGATCCAGGCGGAGACGGCCAGGGAAGGGAAGCCTTTCCTCCCCGAGGGACTGGATAACATCACCATTTCCAGGCGGCTTCACTCAGGTGCTGGGAAGCAGCCTGCACCTCCTGCTTCTTCGCTCCTTTTGTTTTTCTATTTTACTATTTTGCTAGTGATGATTTTCAAATCATAATAAAAAAATCAATTTCACCATCCTGACTCTCCTCTTCTTTATAGAACTCTTCATAATAACACCTATCTCTTACACAGACTTTTCATCAGTAGATCTCCAAGCACTTCACAGTCTTTAATGGATTTATCCTCACAACATCCCTGGTGGGGAACTGAGGCATCAGGGGGGCCAAGTTACTTGCTTAATGTCATACGGGGAGTGTGTGGAGGGGCTGGGAATTACCAGTTACCAATATGCTCCTGTGTGGGATCATCCAGTTAAGCTCCATGTTAATGATATGACCTTATGCCAATGTGATGGGTGATAGATTAGAGATACAATAGAGAGAGTAGAGTGACAGGTAGACACGACCAGATCAATAAACACAGAAAATCTGGAAAACAAAAGTCCTGACCATTTCAAAAGTCAGCACTTCCCAAACAGTTGCATCAGAGCAGGCAGTTATTTCCTTGTCTAAGTACAGTGTCAGGAAATATAGTGCTATCTTAAATATCACTGCAAGAAAAGTTGCTAGTAAATTGTCTTTCAATTGCTGCCACTGAAGATGCTTTGAAATTTCATTCCTTTTGAATGTTGGGCTTAATTGGTACAAGATTCTATAGAAAAAATGTAAGGTAGCAGAGAACTTTCTGCAATTTGCCCATTAGCCACCGTCTAAAGAAGACATCCATTCTGGTAATTAGACAAAATGTTAATATTGATACAGAGTCCTTCTAAACAGGAGCTGTTTTAAAAAAGAGACAGTTACTAACTGCAGGCTCAAAGAAAGAGTTCAAACAACAAAGCTTGAATTCCAGCTTGGTCTCCTTTGTTTACCAGGGATTGCACCTTGTTGGGAATTCTGTGCAACAGAGAGAGAGAAAGAGAGAGACATCTAGTGGCTGAATAATCTACTGCAAGTAAACAGATCATCGCACAAAGGAAGGCAAAGTGAATAGCATTTTATTTCTATTAAGGGATCTCTCCTAAGCACATTTGCATTCTCTCAGTTTCCCAGTGAAACAAATCAGAGGTGAAGGTGCTCAGTGTAACACTAACAGACCCTGATCATGATTGAACCTAGGACCTCAGTGCATGGGCCTCTATCACATGACTGCTCTCTCTCTCTCTCGTGTCTCAGTGCCACTAGATAGGACAGAACACCACACTGTGGAGGTGTGTGGGTTACAGTAGCACATGGCAGGAGGCATTCAGAACCCTCAGACAATCTGTCTCTTACCTCTGAAAGAAGCCTGTTGCAAAAAGATGTCCTTTCAATTTTGAGACCGTCCTTAGATTCTCTTGAGCTATCTTGAAAGAGAATGCTTAGTCATACAGTAATGTCTATTCAATATCCCACCCTTTGCAACACTATAAAAGCCCAAGGACTTACAGCAATGATAAAACTCTGCAATAGGATGGTGGTAAGCAAATTGGTTTTAATTACCTGGGTGCTTTCTGGCTGGCTAGCAGAGCAGCCTTGTAAATGAGAATTAATTCATTCACCTTAAACTAATGCAAACCCATCTTGGCAGAAGAGTCAGACTTTATTTTCTGTGTCATCTGCAGGGAAAATAATGCCTAATTATTATTAGCACTGAGTAACGCTTATGAAAATTGCTCTACATTAATTTCACATGGCTGACTGGCTAATGGATTCACAAGGGCCTTGTAACACTCTATAAAAATACTAATAGAAGCTAAAAACACGGAGAATACATTACTCTAACAGCTATTAGTACATGATGGTGTCCACTAGCATTAATACCTGTCTTTATTTTGCCTCCCATTAATAATATATCAGCCGATTATAGAAGCTGTAGCAATGGTTGGATGTCAAGCAATGTTTCCTAATGCTGCAGTCTAATCAGCTGTGGAATTGTTTCCCCAAGGGAAATGATGGAAGTCTTATCGCTTGTGTCATTGCTATGGAGTGGGTCCATAAAGTGCTAGTTTATAGCACACTCTGTGGAAAAATCCTGTGTTTACAGGGAGCTATTGGCTCACTCGGTAGATCTTTCCATCTATAACATCTACAATTCTATGCGACTACAAGAACAATGAAGGATGTAAAGCAATATGATCCAGTGTTTAGATCAGGACCCTTGAAAACAGCAAATCGAGGTTCTAATCCAGGCCTGCACAACTCAGAAAGCAGCGAGGGCCATATTACTGCAAAATAACCATCTGCGGGCCGAAAAGCCCCACCCTTGCCCCGCTCCATCTGCTTCCCCCCACCCCACTGCTTGGCTTGCCTTGTCCCACCCCTACTCACCCCATACGGGCTGCACAGTGAGCTTGTGCGGGCCGCATGTGGCCCCCGGGCCGCATGTTGTGCAGGCCTGTTCTAATCCCAGCTTTGAGGCCAATTCATTGAGAGACCTTGGGAAAGTGACATCAACTCCCCATGCTTTGGTTTTCCTATATGTAAAGTGGAGATTATAATACTCACCCCCTTGGCAATACATGTTAAACTCCACAGATGAAAATGGCTTTTTAGGTAATCAATAGTGGTGTCTTTTCTCAGTCTATAATATCACAGAGCCGACCATTACCAACAGATAAGGCTGAGTTAGTCCCAGTATTCCCTGCTCTAAGCAGAAAGGAAATCTGTGGTATCTCAGATAGCTCTGCGTGGTAAGTAGAACTGACTGAAAAAATTTCAACAGAAATTTTCCATGGGAAAACGCAATGTTGTCAAAAAAAGTTCAATAGAATTTGTTTTTCCTGATGTGAAATTGAAATGGAGTATTTTCTTTCAACTTCATTTCGTTCTTTTAATTTTAAAAAAATATGTAGAATCATATTAATACATGTAATATTGCTATCCATAGATTATAATCTATATACATATTATTGTATGTTGTCATTATCAAACTGAAATGGTTTTATAAGGTTGGTTTGATGGTTCTAATATTTCAGAATTTCCACTCCATACAATTTTTCAAGATTTTGAGTGTTCATCCTGGTTTGGGACGAAAACAAATTTCAAATGGAAAATCCTTATTCCGACCAGTTCTAAAGCATTAGCAAATGCTGATTTTTTTTTCTTGGTTATTGCAAGTGAAATATTAAGATGGCCAATTAACTCACTCCTCAGTGCTACCAGCACACCTCAGTTCTAGGTCGATTCAAAGTCTGCAGGGGAGGGAGAGTCAGACCCAGGGTTTTGGTTTGGACCCCAGAGTTGAGCGCCAAGAGCCAGATCATGTGTTCTCTGCAGAGGCAGAGCTGTCCCTGCTCCAGGTCTTGTGCGTTGGGGGGGCCTCCGCTGGCTGGTGCGACTGGCCAGCATGGTCAGTCCCTGAAGTCAGGGTACGTAAGGAATGGGAGGGAGCACAAGCCTGCCATTATTACCCTTCTTTGACAGGGTAACTGATTTGGTGGATAGGGAGGCTGTGGGGACATAATATACCTGGACTTTAGCAAGGCTTTTGACACAGTCCTAGATTTCATTCTGAGAAGTAAGCTGGAATAATGCAGGCTTAACAGAATACCATTAAGTGGATACATAATTGATTAAACAACCACAAACAAAGAGTAACTATGAATGGAATGATGTCAGATTGGAGGGAGGTCTCAAGTGTGGTTCCCCCAGGATCTGTTCTGGGTCCAGTGTTGTTTAGCATCTTTATTACTGACTTGAATGTAGGTATAGAGAGCATACTGATCAAGTTTCAAGATAGCATAAGGTTGGGGGGCGGGAGAGGATTGCCAACACTTTGGAGGATAGAGCTACAACTCAGTGGGATCTTGAGAAAGTGGGGAAGCTATCCAGTGCTATCTTGCCTCGGGGGGTTGGGGAAGAAAACCAAATGCACAAATACCGCATGGGGGAAATTGGCTTAGCAGCAGCACTGCTAAGAAGATCTGGGAGTTGGGTGGATCATAACCTCAACATGAGTCAACAATGCGATGCTGTTGCAAAAAAAAGCAAATACAATTATGGGTTGCATAACAGCCGCATAGCATGCAAGTCACGGGCAGTGGTAGAACTGCTCTAGTCAGTGCTGGGGCCTCCGCTGGAAAACCGGGTCCAATTCTGGTCACCAACGTATAAACAGGATGTAGAGAAACTGGAAAGGACCCAGAGATGAGTGATCAAAGGGATGGAATGCAAGTCATACGAGCAGAGACGCAAGTAAGCTGGTATGCCCCAGTACGACATGCCCCGATACAGCATACCGGCAAGAGCTGGTGCACCATACCTGGGACTGGCTTCCCCAGGGGGCAATTTAAAGGGCCTGGGGCTACCAGCAGCAGCTGGAACCCCGGGCCCTTTAAATCACTCCCAAGCCCCAGGGCTCCCAGCTGCCTCTGCAGCTGGTAGCTGTGAGGGTGATTTAAAGGGCCCAGTGATTTAAAGGCCCCGCCTCATCCAGTTGAGGGCACACACCCTGCTCAGGACTCCGGCGTACCGGTAAATCCTTTAAGTTACATTCACCCATGCATATGAGCAAAGGCTGAAGGAACTGGACATGTTTAGTTTTGAAAAGAAGAGATTCAGGGGGATATGATACTGTTCTTCGGATATTTGAAAGGCTGCCACAGAAAGGATGGAGGGATGTTGTTCTCTCTTGCCACAGAGAGCAGGACCAGAGGCAATGGGTTCAAACTACAGCACAGCAGATTTAGATTAAATCTCAAGAAAAACTTCCTAATGATAAGACCCTCCAGTAGGACAATGGAACAGATGCCTCAGGGGGTTGTGGAAGCTCCTTAAAAGGAGCCTGGACAGCATCTGTCTGGGATGGTTTAGACACAACAAACCTTGCATTGTGGCAGGGGATTAGACAAGATGACCCTTGCAATCCCTTCTAACTCCATGGTTCTATGATTCTATTATCATGCCATCTAGGAACTGGGTTCAAGTCTGATCACCCCATCCCTGAAAGTGGATAGCAGAAACAGAGAGTATTCAGAGAGAGGTGATGAGAATGATTTAGAGGACTGGGGAGACATCCATAAGAAAGGAAATAGAAAGGATTGGGACTGTTTAGTTTAGAGAAGAGACAGTGTGACTTGATAAAGGCATACAAGATAATGAATAGTATAGAGAAGATAAACCAGGTCCTGCTCTATATTCCTTGTCCTAATACAGAAACAAGAGGACATGCAATGAAACTGAAAGGCAACAAATTAAAACTGAGACAAGAAAACACAGTTTTGCAGATCATATAATTGGCCTGTGGAACTCATGACCACAAGATATCATTGAGACCAAGAACTTAATAAGATTCCAGAAAGGATTGGACATCTCCATGGATAACGAGAATGGCCACAATTATGTTAACTAGCCTCTGTTAGTGATGTAAATTCTTGTGCTTCAAGGATTAACCAGCCATGAATTTCCAGGTGTTAAGAAGAAACCTCCCTTACAGGCAGGTGAATTGTCCACTATGGTGTTTCTTCCACCTACCTCTGAAACAGCTGGTCATGGTCATTGCCAGAGATGGGGGATATTGGATGGATGGACCAATGGCCTGATCCCCCTGTGGCAATTCGGCTGCGGCTGTCCACATCTGATCAGCTTCGTGGGCCAGTGCAGAGTGGGAGAGTAGCTTGGTCCCATCTCCTCCCTACCCCTTTCTGGATAGCTTGTGCTCTGCGGGTTCTAGAAGAGAGCAGCCTTGGAGCTCTCCCAAGCATGCAGCTGGGATTGTACCCTGCCCTTGTGCAGGGGATATGGTGGGGAGGGGAGACCTCTTAGAACATAAGAATGGCCAGACCAAAGGTCCATCCGGCCCAGTTCCTGTCTACTGACAGTGACCAATGCTAGGTGCCTCTGGTAGTTACCTTCCCTTCCCTGCGCATCCACACAGGGACAGGACCTGAGCAGGATGAAATACTGAGTGCCCCCTGTAATAGTCACTGCGAGCGCTCATTGCCAGCAGGCTTGGGTCCTTAGCCACTTAGACAAATACTGAGACACTCCTGTCCTTTCTCTGACCTCGTACAAATGCCTTTTTCCAATTCCCCCTCCCTCCCGGATGGCTCTCTGTTCCTCTGAGTGCTAATCTCCCTCACAGACACAAAGCCAGCCCATGGCACCCTCAGTCTGTTTGTTTGAACAGTGTCTTCCCATTGTCCTTTCAAATAAAACAAATGAACTATTCTGATTTAACACAGCTTAGACATTTTATTTCAGCAGGAGCAAACATCAGAGCGCTTATTCCTTTCCAGCAGGAAAGTGCCTCCCCCGCCTGCAACCCCTCTTTAAATCCGTCAGTTTGTGAGAATATTGTTATCAAATCATAAACGACACATGTTCGTATATTAAAACTAAGAGGGCAGCTCTGTATTTTTATGTATTTCATTTATAATCCAAGGTCAAAATGAGAGGGAGTGTTGTTGAGTGGTTAGAGCTAGAGAAATTCTATTCCTGTGTCTGCCCGCTGACTTGCCGAGTGAACTTCCGGGCAAGTCATTTAGCGGCTCAGTGCCTCAGTTTACCCATCTGAAAGCATGAGAATAATCACCAGACATTCACTTCTCTTGAGGTGATCATCAAGATGTATTGACCAAACAGAGAGATACTGACTGAAGTCAAGCCACTTCTGGGACAGAGGGCAGTAGATATCTAACAATGCACGGCAATATGAAGAATGCCAGTGTGACGGGGTGTATTGGGCCCTTGGAGGCGCCACACTGGAGGCTTCACAGTCCTACCACAACTTGTCCCAGAGAAGAAGCAGTGAAGTTGAGTCCTCCAGGCCTGCCTAGAAAGGCTACAGGGAAGCAGCCAATCAGAGTGCAGCAGGCTCAGTTAAAAGGAGGTGCAGGGCCTCTCCAGGTCAGTTGCTGAGTGGGACCAGAAGGGTGAGGCAGACTCTGAGATCCTCCTGGTGAGGAGGCCTGGAGAGACCTGTTCAAAGAGAACTTCAGCCCTGAGGTAAGGGTGAAGTGAGAGGGACTATGTGGGAAGTAGCCTAGGGAACAGCATCAGCAACTATTAAAGGAAGCAGCACATGGCTGATGTTTGTAGGGTCCCTAGGGTGGGATCCAGAGTAGTGGTGGGCCTGGGTCCCCCACCAGTCCCTGGGGAAGTGGTCAAAGTCCCAAGAAGAGGATACGACTCAGTACTAAGAGCCTGGGAAAAGAGTTTAACCAGGGTCAGTGAGAAAGGCTGAGATCACGGCATCTCCAGGGAGGAAGCTGTTGGGGCACGGCTCTGAACCAGGGCAGGGACAGACTTAAAGCTAGCCCAGGAGGGGCTGAGAACTGAGCCCAGAGACCGTGCTGCAGACATTACCAATGACACCGGGACAAGCTCTGTTGGACCTTGTTTGTTGGTGCACGTTGACTGTGTGTGTGACATGTCTGGAGGGCTGAGCCACTGAGGGAACTGCCAACGGGGGCACCATGAGCAGAGAGAGTGTGGGTTCGCCTACACCCACCAGGAGGAGCTCAGGAGAGGGGAATGCATGCCACCACAGTCAGTCTCTAGGAAACATTGTCTTAGGAGGATGGGATGAAATCTGGAGGCGACCCGAACGTCCGACTGAGCATAGTCTGGAAGACAGGCATTCCTAGCTAACCCCGAACAAGCACGCTCAAAAATCCTTCCAGAGACACAATAGTAAGGAGTGTCTGTGTATTTCCCTGGGATTGTTCACTGCACAAGTGCGTTGGCGTTGCCTTCTGGCCCAGAAGTGGCTTAGCTTCCCTTAACACTTATCTTTTGGTGGCCGTCCTTACTGTAACTATTGTCATGGCCCTCCTCAAGTCATGCAGCTCTGATTCCAGTGTTTTGCACTGTTGCTCTGAGCACACCTTCATCCTGTTCTTGGAGAGGATAAAATAAGTCATGGGTGTCCAGTTGCATTATTGCTGTGCTGTAGGGAGGCTGGCAGCATTGTAGGTAGTTGAGAAGACTCATCTGGGAAGGAAAGCTTCCAGAATGCTAATTTGAATGTGGACCCAGACTGATGATACTTGTTGCCTATTGCAAGACTTATAGTTTTCAGTCTAATTTCTGGTAGCTGCCTCATGCTTAGTGCCATCTTGGCAGAAATGGGGAGGCCCAAGTGAGAATGAAAGGTTTGCCATAGATCAGATAAATGGCCGTTCTATTCTAATAACTTAGAACTGGCTGATTCCTGAGGCTCCAAAAATGCTTGATGTGTCTTTTATAGTTGGTTGTGCAATGATGCATCTCGGCATAAACCGCTCCTGCAAGTGCCCACCTTGCAACCAAAAGCAGGAAATGTAATGTATATTAATTAGAACCCCTTGGAAAACAAAATGGGCCTCCCAGGAGAAATTCCACTATTGCAAAATTAGTTTTTTGGCTGAATTGGGGAAAAATGATCAAATAGCTGCATTTTTTAGTAAATTGAAAAGTCCCTGAAAAATTTGGCTTCAGAAATGTCTAAGTGTTTCATTATGATTTTCTTCATGGACAGTTTCTCCAAATGGAATTTTCAAAAGCAGAATATTTTGATTTTGACAAAATCTCCTTGTATGATGGGGAAAATGTTTCATTTGAACAGAGTCTTGTGGCTGACAATTGCAAACCAGTATGAACCATTATAAAATTATTATTAATTTATATCAATATGGTTAAAAACTAGGATCCCATTGTGCTAGGCCCTTACAAATAGAACAAAAAGATACTCCTGTCCCAAGGAGCTTATAATCTAAGTATGAAACATGAGCCAGCAGACTGATACACACAGACAGAGTAGAGAATACAAGTAAGCAATGAGATCGTATTGGTCAGCATCATCGGCAGTGGTCTCTGCACACCAGCAGCCAAACTGTTAAATTTTGTGGCGGCATCACATCAAAATAGAGTCTTAAACCAGGATTTGCAGAAGGATAATGTGTTTGTTATGAAGGGCAGCATGGTAGAAAGCACAAAGATGCTTTATCTGAAAACGTGGGTATTCATTATGAAGCAAGTCTCAAAACACTGCTGTGAAGAAAGCATTTGCATTTTTCAATTGAAGTATGCAGAGCTTAAGTGACTTGCCTAAGGCCATTCGGTAAATCTGTAGCAGAGTCCGGGAGAAAATCTAAAAGGTCCTTAATCAAAGTCCAGGCCAATATCCACTAGACCATGCTTCTCCATTACTCTAACATTGGTGTACATTACTACCACTGTTTTACAGTTTGCACAATTATTCAGCCGATAGCATTTTACATGACAGCATCCTGCATGAGGGAGGGAATTTCTGAGGTTGACTAGTTTGTTTTCTTTGTTTTAATGGTACCAGCCGTTAATGTCACTAAAGGCAGGTCTACACTACTCACCGGATCAGCGGGTAGTGATCGATCTATCGGGGATCGATGTATCGTGTCTAGTCTAGACACAATAAATCAATCCCTGAGTGCTCTCCTGTCGACTCCGGTACTCCACCGCCACAAGAGGCGCAGGTGGAGTTGATGGGGGAGCGGCAGCAGCCGACTCACTGCCGTGAAGGCGCGGCAGTAAGTCGACCTAAATACGCTGACTTCAGCTATGCTATTCCCATAGCTGAAGTTGCGTATCTTAGGTTGATCCTCCTCCTTAGCCCTGGTCTACACTAGGGGCAAGTGAAGCACTGTTTCTTGGAAGAGGGCTGTGTTTACTGGCATCTTCTGCTCTTGCAATTGCTCTTTCTCTTTGCCGCATGATGCATTTGTTTCAAGAGCTCTTCAGCATGCTGTGACTTTGACTGATGAGTGATTAGCAGGTGGTGGTTGCAGTGGAACATATTACATTTGGCATCTCTGGTGCATGGTGACCTTCAGGATGCAAGTGGGATGTAAAAATCATGTCTCTCTCTCTCTCTCAAGGATTAAAAATTGAGGCTGTTTTGGAAAATTCTCTGTGGACATTGCTCACAACTTGAGCAAAAGCAAGTCCACGAGGTTCTCTAAGGTAGGGCACAAAGTGGGCAGAGGAGCAGACTCTGGTTTTGTTTCAGGGAATGACACCAACTCAGGAGGTCTGAGTTGAATTTCTACCTCTGCCACTGACTAATGTGATCTTTGGCAAATCTCTTACAGGTAGATTGTCGATCTCTTACTCCTACTGGTGAGCAGTTCCTCACATGAGCACTCTAAGGAGAGCTGCTGGAGTGGTAGGACTGATAGCCTGGGACCCTGACTGAAAGGACATTCTTGTATGCAAGGTTTCTAATGGATGTCTTGGCTAACAGTGCCGTGGTGGGCACCCTGAGGTCTTGGTCTATTTGTTCTTTTGTTTCCTTGGTGCACTAATACATTGCCTTAGTTTTCAAGCTGATGGCTTGTGACCCAATTCAGAACTAGCACTGTCTGGAGCAGCAGCATCTGCACGGATTGTAGGAGGCGCAAAAAAACAGCTCAGCAGCTGGGGTGGCATTAGGGGCTTGTAGAAAGGCTGAGGAAGTTGTGGCTTCAAGGAAAGGAGGTGTGGCCAGTGAGAACATAACAGCCATCCTGGGTCAGACCAATGGTCCTTCTAGCCCAGTATTCTGTCTTCAGAGTGATCCGTCCCCTGTCGTCCATGCCCCGCTTCTGACAAACAGAGGCCAGGGACACTCAGAGCATGAGGTTGCATCCCTGCCCCTCCTGGCTAATAGCCATTGATGGACCTATCCTCCATTAATGTTTCTAGTTCTTTTTTGAACCTTGTTACAGTCTTGGCCTTCACAGCATCCTCTGGCAAGGAGTTCCATAGGTTGACTGTGTTGTGTGAAGAAATACTTCCTAATGTTTGTTTTTAAACCTGCTGCCTATACATTTCATTTGATGATCCCTAGTTCTTGTATTATGAGGAGTAGATAACACTTCCTTTATTTACTTTCTCCACACCAGTCATGATTTTATAGACCTCAATCATATCCCTCCTTAGTTGTCTCTTTTTCAGTCCGAAAAGTCCCAGTCTTAGTAATCTCTCCTCATATGGAAACTGTTCCATACCCCTAATCATATTTGTTGCCCTTTTCTATACCTTTCCAATTCCAATGTATCTTTTCTGAGATGGGCGATCTCATCCGCACGCAGCATTCAAGCTGTGGGCGTAGCATGGATTTATATAGAAGCAATATATTTTCTGTCTCGTTAGCTATCTCTTGCTTAATGACTCCCAACAGTCTGTTTGCTTTTTTGACTGCTGCTGCACATGGAGTGAGTGGATGTTTCCAGAGAACTAGCCACAGTGACTCCAAGATCTTTCTTGGGTGGTAACAGTTAATTTAGACCCCCAACATTTTATATGTTTACTTGGGATTATTCTTTCTAATGTGCATTACTTTGCATTTACCAATGTAGCCATTACTGTGGTGGAGCCACAACGAGGTTTTACCACAATTTGTGTAATGGGACATACAGAATTGCAAAGCACTTGTGTACCCGGCTGTGTAAGAGAACACACACTGGCTTACATCACCCCTGTGCCTGAGTGACCCTGACAGCCCCAACCTACAGAACACGGCTCTCCAGTTCGAGCTGTGGAGACTCCTGCTGTCCGCTCTGACGCTGGCTGAGGTGGTTGCTATCACCCTTGCCCTCCTGGTGCAAAGCTAGGTCCCACCCCAATTCCACAGCTGCCTCAGACCATGTTAGAGGTATAACTGGTACCCCTCCGCCAGCACTTCCTGACCATGCGACTCCTGCTCTCCAGCCATTTCCAGCAACCTCCAACCAGCCTGGTATACTCACTCAGGAGATGAATTCGTCTAAGGGCTTCACAAACTGACTTAAAATGCACTTTTTTTTTGTAAAGGCGTAACAGGTCCCTGCTGAAGAGTTCTACCTGCCTGAGCTGGGGAGAGCTGCCAGGCTTTGCAGTCCCTCCCATGCTCAGAATCAGGCCCAACAATTTGAAAGCCACCATTACGTCCTTATTGCTAACCCAATAAAGTGGGCTATAGCCCACGAAAGCTTATACAGAAATAAACTGGTTAGTCTCTAAGGTGCCACAAGTCTTCCTCGTCTTATTTACCAATAAAGTGTGTGACACCATTCCACTGTGATCTCTGATAGAGCCACTTAATTGTTTAAGACAGGTGACTCTCTTGCCTCTTTGCTACATGATAGGAGACCCTCAGATGACTTGGCCAACCTCTGCAGAGGAGGTTACAATTGCCAGTGAAGTCCGAAGGGACCTGCTAATTCGGCATGGGTGAGCTCCTACGGCCTTGCCTGGCTAGATGGCATCCAGTTCCCAAAACGATTCTCACAGGCTAGTTAAAGGGCAGAAGAATCCCCTTTGGATAGCCTCACAGTTCTCCACATTAGAAAGAACAAGGGCAGGAGTGAAGGTAAGGGGGAGTATGTGAGGAGGGGACATAGCGTCCCCTCCTGTTTAAAGCAGAGAGAGCGGCTGGGGTCGAGGAGGGGGTGTAGGGTGCAAGCTGTGGGAGGGAGTTTGGGTGCTGTTTGGGGGCTCAGGGCTGGGGTAGGGGGTTGAGGTGTGGGAGAGAGTGAGGAGTGTGGGCTCTGGGTGGGAGTTTGGGGACAGGAGTGGGCTCAGGGATGAAGTAGGCGGCTGGGATGCAGGCTCTGGCCGGGAGGCGTTTACCTCGGGTGGCTCCCAAGCAGTGGCGCGGCGTGGCTAGGTTGGCTCCCTGCCTGCCCTGACTCCTGGAAGTGGCTGGCATGTCTCTGCAGCTCCTGCAGAGGGAGGCAGGGATCTCTGCATGCTGCCTGCACCACAAGCAGTGCTCCCATTGGCCACAGTTCCTGTCCAATAGGAGCTGCAGAGTTGGCGCTTGGAGCGGGGGCAACCCACAGAGACCCCCTGCAGGCCCCCAGGGGCTGCAGAGATATGCTGGCTGCTTCTGGGAGCAGCGTGGAGCCAGGGCAGCCAGGGAGCCTGCCTTAGCCCCCCTGCGCCACCGGACTTTTAGTGGCCTAAAATCTCCCAGTGTATTTTCATTCACCTCCAGGAGACTCCCGCAAGCCTAAGCCCCATGCCCATATGTTCCAATGGAAATATCAGCTGGTGCCTCTGCTGACAAGGGTGCACTACTGGTGATGATGATGTTCCTCCCCATTAAGGTCGTGCTTTCCCGTGTTCCTTTCAGTAGAACACAGGCACACAACTGAATATCACACAGGTCCGGTCAGACTGGATCTGATGCTTGTTCCATCCTGTCTCTGACAGTAGCCAGCACCTGCAGCTTCAGAGGATGGCATAAGAAACCACAGGCACTAACAGAAAGCGGGGGGGGGGGAAAAACAGGCCGCTCTTCTGATGCCGGTTTTAAGGGTCTCTAATGGGCCTCTATAGCTGATAAACAGTCCTTCACCCTAAGCTGTTGATGAACTTAATCTTTACAGCAAATTCTCTCTGCCAAAAAGAGAAACCCCCGCCCATTCGGGCCCCTGCCCACCTCCAAGTTTCCCCGAAGAATCATAGTTGAGAGGAAGAACCAGAACTTCAGATGCAGCCAACTTGACTGAACCGCCCTGAGGAGCTAAGAATAGCGTGTGTGTATCACCATGACGACATCTCCTTAGCAGGAACATTGACATTCATCCCACATCAGCTGAGCGCCGGCCGGCTCTGTTGCTGTACAAAGAGCACTTTCGGCAAAGGCAAAGGATGGCTCGTGCCGTGTGCAGGAGGAAGCCAGAGGGCTCCCCGTATCAACTGGAGCCCACCCTTTGGCTGCGTGGCATTGGCAGGGATCCACGTTTTCAAAGCAGGCATTTTCACTGGCCCCGTTGGTGCAGGGCTCCTTGGCGCTGCTGCCCCTGCCAGGCTTGAGCAGTACGTCTCAAATCATAAACGGTGCAGTCGGACCCAACCGCAAGACCCCCTGCGATGCCCAGTCCATGAGATGAGTGTGGGTGAATGGGGTGGGGATGAACCACCAGTGTACTCCAGCTGACTTTGCTCCCTTCACCCTTGTGGTCAGCACGGCACAGAGGTTTTGCTCTCTTGCACAATCCGCTGCCACTCAGTCAGGTCTCCCTTTCTCCCCTGCGGCTGGTTTCTTGCAGGACGAGGCAGTACATGTACAAGGGCAAGAGTTGGCCTGTGAGCCCATTGGTTGTGCTTCAACAGGTTTTGCTCCTGTGTTACCTGCACAGCACTGTTCTCACCTGGAATGTAATGGCCATATTGGATCAGACCAGTGGTCCATCTAGTCCAGTGTCCTGACTTCCAACAGTAGCCAATGCCAGGTGCCCCAGAGGGAATGGGTAATCCTCAAGTGATCCATCCCCTGTTGCCCGTTCTCCGCTTCTGACAAACAGAGACTAGAGACACCATCCCTGCCCATCCTGGCTAATAGCCACTGATGGACCTATCCTCCATGAACTTATCTAGTTCACCTGTCTCACACTGATCTCACACTGGGATGAACTAGAAACTCCTGGTCACGTTGAGGATTACAGACGATATTTTCAGTCCTTGCATCTGATGAAGTGGGTTCTAGCTCACGAAAGCTTATGCCCAAATAAATTTCTTAGTCTCTAAGGTGCCATAAGGACTCCTGGGTGTTTTTGAAAAAAAAGTCTAATAATGGTGTGTGAGCTCCGGAATGACAAGGCTTACAAGGATGGGCCTCTTTACTCCACCCCACCCCTTCCCCGTGGAAGAAAGGTGAAAAGCTTGTTCTGGCAGGCTTAATTTACATATTGTAACTTCACCCCAGTACGCTTCTGCTTCATGGTGTATTGTTTGGAGGTTGGTTGTGTCTGTTTTGGAAATTATATGGGAACGGTGCACATTAACATAAGAGTACTGGGGACTTAATGGGGGAGGAACTATGAAAGGGAAAGCCTGGCGAAGCAGGGCACCCTGTTCTAAAAGATAGTGAGTAGCCCAAAACTCAAGGAGACAGAATCCTTACATTGTCTCGGTCTGGGAGACAAGGGGGTTCTATTCAGAGATTCAGGTTCTGTGTTGGGTCCTGCTAGGAACTGGGTTATCTCCCTAGAACTTTGGAACCCAGTGAGATGTTCTTTTGTTGCACCAACCCCCTGCCCTGCCTCTTTCTGGCTTCTGCCCCTTCTGCTGAGCGACACCAGGAGCCAGTGGGGCAGAGCAGGGCAGGCTGTGGCTGGGTCCCTTGCTGCTGTCTGCACCAGCCCCCAAACTAACCCTTCAGGCTGCCCTGCATCCTCCCCGAAGTTTGCAGGCCCTCCCTCTGAAGCAAGGGGCCTGGGGTAGTTGCCCCGGTCAGTCCTATGGGTGGGACAGCTCTGCTTGGACCCGTTCTGGACACCACCAAAAATTATACAAACCTGGCACCCAAGGCCCTACCTATGTACCTTAGGGTTTTGCTGATTTTTATTATTCTGTAAATATCCACTTGCTGTGTTTTTTCCCAAAGAAAGGACTTAGGTGACTTCACGTTCCAGGGGATTCCTGAACTGGGAAGGTAACTGGGGGAGGTTGCAAGGTTGCATTGTAGTTTCCTGGTGCCAGACCTGGGAGGGCAGCTCTGGAAGGAGGCTTAAGCCCTGTTTCATTCCATTTAGAAGGGGTCCCCTAGATTTACTGAACATGGCTTCTGTGGTTGCCATCTATATCTGGCAGAAGAGTTACAGGTGCAAATAACTTGGTTTCTGCAGCAGCCAGCAGCATCACTTATTATACAGGGATGTATCAAGTGCCTCTCTCGGAGTCCTTTATACCACTTGAAAGCTCCGATACTTTGCTCTCGGGTGGTATCAGCCATTCCCTCTTAACTCTGATCCAGCAGAGCAATCAGACATTAAATCTGTCATTTGGTCCCTGTGGTATTTTCTCTTAGCTCTGACCCAGAGCTCCTTCTAGCAGTGCTCAGACCAGAGAAGCTTTGCTAAGCGCCTTGCTAAAAAGCATCTGTAACCCTTTTTAAACAGCAAGTAGCTCACAAATGCTACTGCCCGGAGTGATTTCTTTGGCTTTCTAGACAACTGCAATAGCCATGTATGAACATCAGGACAGCCCTGCTAATTTTTTTTTACCAATTTTGGGAGATATTGATTTTTAGCCATGTATTATGGGTGCTGAACGCTTGAAAATCTGCTGCCAAAGTGCTCTTGAAAATCTGCTCTCAGAGCAGACAGATGATCTAACTTCAAATGGTAATTTTTTTAAAAAAAATGGAAAGCCATTTCATCCCTTGAGAATGAGTAACTTCAAATTGTATATCAGGAAGAAGCTTTCTAATGAGGAGAACATTAGACTGGCAACACTAGAAACTCCATCACCTGAGATTTTCACAATTACTCGGGATAAAGCATTAGAGACTATACTGTGCTGGCTGGTATGTGGACTAAATGTCCTATCTACCATTCCTGCTTTAGTGCCTGTGTGAGATCTGATGAGAATGACATGCAGTAGCTTTTGATGCACTGGTTACATTGTTAGACCCCTTCCAGCCAGAGATTTTTGTGAACAATATGAACTGAAAATGTGGCATGTGTCCACATAACTGCTTGCTGAAATTTTGTTTTGTTATTGGCCTTTAATGTGACCTACACAAGGAATCCTTTGCGTTGTCTCATGATCTGTGGGATGTGACGATTCCATTCCCGTTAAGAACACATGTCACCAACTCAGGAAGTCTGAAATTTTCTGACGGGCTCAGCAATCGCAACTGAATCCAGACATTCAACAGTGCTTGGCTCCTACTTTCAGAGATTTTTAAGGGCAGAAAGGACCATTATGATCATCCAGTTTGATCATGTGCATAGTCCAGGCCATAGGTGCCACACGGGCCCATTGGCTGCTAAGCTAGGGTGACCAGATGGCCCGATTTTTATAGGAACAGTCCCGATTTTGGGGTCTTTTTTTCTCATATAAGCTCCTATTACCCCCACCCCAGTCCAGATTTTTCACATTTTCTGTCTGGTCACCCTTTGCTGAGCTGTTTTGAGAATCTGGCCATCACATGTTGCAATAGAAGATGTGGGGTGTGCAACACTTTGCTAAGTCTGGGCCTCATTTAGATGTCTAAATGGGAGCTGAATTCTTTTCAAACTCTGGCCCCCCAGTTCTAGGCTCTGAACCCTTAAAGCTATGGCTGCAGATTTCTAGTGATCATTTCTTTTCAGACAGAAAGAATTTTAAAATATCTCACTTCTCTGTCTGGAAAATGAAAACAGACTTGTCAGTTTCTTATTTGCTAGTTCTACATTATAACATTCCTGTTAGACTCGTTGCCAGGAATGTTTATTTTGCCTGTTTAAAGAAATTCTATTTGATTTTAAAAAAAAATTCAAATGTTTTTATTGGCCTTACATCTTCTAAAGGCTTATTTTTTAATATATAAATGTAGGGCAAACCACCTGACAATCCCTTTTCATTAATGGTTGTAATTGAGGAATATGACCTCCAGATGGCAGAGTTTACTTCTTTTATGCTTTGTCTCTAGTTGTTTGCTTCCGTTCAACATAATTAAGCTTATTGCAACAGAGATAGGTACTAGACATTTATGATATATATCATAGATATACTATATTTTTTTGATAGCTGTGTAGTCTGAGAGTAGGTGGCTCAGCGAATTGCTGTTGGGGTTAGAGGTCTTTTCTCCTTTAATTCACCGGCTCTAATCTAGCGAGTGATGGTTTACTGCGCACATCTCAATTGTCCTTTATATAAGGGCCAAAGTTCCCTGCATTCCACCCAGAACTGGTGACAGCCCCCCTCCCTTTCATTATGGTAAATTACTGACAAGTGCAGAATCTTGAAGCCAAGGTTAGAGCAGAAATTCCTTACCCCACTTAGACCGTAAATTCTTACGGGCAGGGACTGTCCCTGTCTCTGTCTATACAGGGTTTCAAGCAATGGGGCAGGTTGAGAACTGCGGTTTGGAGGCCTTTGTAAAATGAATTCAGTGGTTTGGCTCCACTCCCCAGTGGGCAAGTGTCTACATCACAGCTAGCACCACCACTGGCCTTGTCAGCAGAGATTGGCGGGGAGGGGAATGGGCCATTCCTAATGAAATATCTTCCTGGGCTTTTCTATGGCCTCCCAGGCCTCTGAGCATCCCCCAGAGGTACAGGGTTCTTTTGCTCTAGGCAGCAGGGGATTTCCTTTTTGGCTTGGTGTTATGCATTTTTTTTCCCCTTCTGGATTTGTTTTACCTCTAACATGGGATTCCTGAGACTGTCAAAAAGGTGGGTTTCCACTTTGCTGTGTCCTGATTTGTGTCATCCTGAGGCCTCCTGGGAGTGAGTCCCAGGTTCGTCCTCTGGCTGCTGAGAAAGCTTGACCTCCTGCACAGGGGAGTTTGACCCTGGAGGCTGACCCTGGAACAGAGCTATGGGGGTTCTTCAGGGAACTTGCTAAGCAGATCCCATGCGTGATGAGGAAGCTCAGAACCAAAACCTTGCATGTTACCCAGTATTCTGTGCAGAGAGCAGAGTACCAGGGTGAGGTGAGCTCTGGGGCAGAGCAGATGTGCTGCTGCTGTGATCTGAGCTAGCTGTAGCTTTATTTAAATTAAAGTTGGCAATTTCATTCCTACATTTGCAGGAATAGAATCCTAAATGTTAAGGCCTGAAAGGCTCATGATGGTTGTCTAGTGTGAGCACCTGCACAGCACAAGTGAAGGGATTCCACCCAACAAGTCCAGCAGGGAGGGAATTATACTTCCTCTCTCCTTAAGCAAACACAGTCAAGCCCAATAATGTGCAGTAATGAGAGCTGGAGGTCACAAATGATCACCACAGCTGAATCCAATTCCACCAAGACAGGGCATAGTTGCCTTGTGAACTGCAGCTGGAAGGATGGGCCAGGGTTTAGGACACTAGCATGTGAGAGGCCCATGTTCAAGTCCCTTCTCTGCCACAACCTTCCTGTGTGACCTTGGGCCATTCTGTGCCTCAGTTTCCCATCTATAAAGTGGGGATCACAGCACTGCCCTGCCTCCCAGCAGCTTTGTGAGGATAAGTACATTAAAATGGTGAAGTGCTTTGAGATCTAGTGATGAAAAGGTCTGTGTAACACATCTGTATTATTATTACAAAGCCCCCCACTCCCAGGGAGCCCCGACTGGTGGGATCTGCTCAAAGAGGAGACTCCAGCCTCTCAGAGCTCTGGTTGGTTAGAGAGCAGGCAGGAAATCCCACTCGTACTTCCTGCTGCGAGCTCTCCTGCAATGGGAGAAGGAACTGCAGTTGCATCAGCTGCTGAGAGCGCACATGTGGCAGTGACAGCTGCCGCTGAAGGGTCCCAGCAGGCCAGGCGTCCATGCACTGGGCTCTGAGCTTGGGGTCCCGATGAGCCTGCCCCACCGTTACTGTGGGGATCAGACAGAAGGAGGCCCCACCTCCGTGACGGAGGGTCTGCTTGGTGCTGATGGACGTGACCATGGCTGAGCACAGGGTGGGGTGACTTCCTGCCTCCCCATGGGCAATAGGGGGGGGTGTCTCCGTCCCAAGGCCAGGGGTGGGAGTTTTGAACTACCTACTGCCCAGGAGAGCCCCCCGCCCCACGCGTCTCCTTTGGCTTCAACCTGCTGCTCTCGATCCGGTCGCTGACCTCAGCTGGGAGATGGTGTCGTTTGTGTCTGATGGGTAGGTGCGGTGGGTCTGAGTGTCGCCGCCAAGTCTCCTCACAATCCCCCCGGTGGCTCCGTAGGGAGAGTTCAGCAGACTTGGCAGGCGACTGAATCTCGGTGGGACTCTACAGGCAGGAGCTCTGCAAGGGGAGAAGCAGGTGCCCCGTCTCCCTGGGTTGGGTCTGACAGCACCAGCTGAACCCATCCCAGAGCTGCGCACCCACTGCCTGCCCCATCTCGGAGAGGGGTGGCAGGACACCGTGGTCAGCTGAGTCAGATCCAGTCATGAGCATGGACGTGCGGCCCTTCTCTGTGACCACGGGGAGATTCCCGCATCGGGGCCAAGCGCATTATTGCTGTTCCCACCCTGGCCTGAAGCCTGACTGAAAGGGGTCCAGGCTATTGGCACCCTCTTGGTGGAGCTGGATGTGACCTGGGAGCGATTCTCGGCTGTCTTGCTCAGGAATGGGAGGCCGAATACTGGGTGGGTGGAGATCAGTTGAGGAGCAATGGTCTCTTCCCATCCGAGAGCCCCAGGGACAGAAGGGCGATGGGTCCCTCCCTCTCCCAGCTCTGTACTGCCCAGCTTCCCTCAACATTCCCGATGTTTTGTGCATTTTCACGTGGTCCAACTCCCATTAGTGGTTGTAGCTCAGGATCCTGGTTCAGGTTAGTTGGGAACCTTGCTTTTTTTGCTGTCTCTGCCTAGAGGCCCTCAGTCTCCACAGGTGTCAGGCTGGCATGTTGAATTGACACTAAAATTATACAAAACTTTTTTTTTTTTCAGTCCGAGACTATTCCTCATTACACAGAGAACAGTTCAAACAATCAATATGAAACCCAAGAGTAAATGAAAAGATACTTCATCAGATGGTACTTGGAGCATAACAGCTCTGAATCTGACTGATAACCACCAATCAGTTACTTAAGTATTAACCCTCAGACAGTTAGCAACATTACAGGACTAAACAACATAATTCTGTGTTGGCTTGGTTAAACTGACAATTACATAGAAAAGAAGCATGGTGTTGTGGCTGAGGAACAAGACTAGGACTCTGAAAATTTGGTTTTAATTTCCAGTGATTCTGTGCCGTGGGCAAGTCACTTAAAAGCCTAGTGCCTCAGTTTCCCCACTTGTAAAGTGGGGAGAATGGTACTTCCCTACTTCACAGTTGTGATGAGAGGAGAAAGCCATGAATACCTGGGAGCAACTCTGAGTAAGGTGGTGGGAGCACTACAAGCAGATATAAAATAGACGTGTTTCATTGAAAGCATAATGCTAGAAAAGAGCCAAGAGTGACCTCTTCAAGACAGCCCCTGTGAACTGGGAAAGGAGGAATCATAGAATATCAGGGTTGGAAGGGACCTCAGGAGGTATCTAGTCCCACCCCCTGCTCAAAGCAGGACCAATCCCCAATTAAATCATCCAACAGATATTTGCCCCAAATCCACATGGGAGGACAAATGGCTCCCCCACTACTCCCCATATCCCCAGTAGGGAGGGTGGCATTTCCAGCCTGTTCACGCCCTGAACCTGCAGGCTCTACAGCAGTCCTCTTCACCACCCCCTACCCCTGGGTCCTGCCCCCAGGGAGAGCAGGGCTGCTCCGTCCCCTGGGTATCCTCCCCTCTGAGCCACCTCTCTGGCCAGGTTCACTGAAGTCTGCCCAGGCAGGTCCCCTGGCCCTGGTGGACAGTGCAACCTTGGGGCTTAACCCGTTCCTGCCCATGCCGTAACCAGAAGCGGCTGGGTTATGTTGGTGGCCAGCAGCAGCTGTCTTTCGACACTGTGCGGCCAGGAGGGAATGGGGATGGGGGGAGGAGAGATGAGCTCTGCAAAGAGGTGGGCCACGTTATCCCTTCCCCACCTCCTCTTCCCCTGTGGCTGGAAGCAGCTCCTGTCCCTTCCCTCCCGCACCCTGCCGAAAGGATGCTGCTGGCCACATTGTGCTGTGAGCCCTGGCGGAAATCTGGCAAGGGGAACATATGTGACCCTGCCTGTCCCCACATGTGTTGCCTCAGGAAGAGGTGGCACCAGGTACTAGGAAAGGCAGGTCTGTCCCAGGGGCCCAGCCACCCGTGGAGGGCGGAGAGCACTGAGGAGGGTCAGGTCGGGTGGCTCCCTCTCTCCCATGTGAGAGAGGTGTACAGGTGTGTGTGTGTGACCTCTCCCCATGAGTGTGTGTTGGGGGTAGGTGCATGTTTGTCACCCCTCCTTGTGTGACCCCAGAAGCCTTACAGATAAGAAGGTAAATAAAAAGAATCCAACTCCACAGTGTTTCTTTTTAACAGGGGCTCAGTCAACTTGATGGTCATTTGCATGTTTTTACTGCATAGTTCTGATTGATTGCCGCTGAACTTGCTTGAATACAAGTCATATTTACCAGGTATCTCGTATTCAGCATAGGGAAATATGGTCATCCTGAGTAAGAGGAAGACCTTAGACTAGGTTGTCTTGCATCTAGTCAGGTGTGACACTCCCAGAGATTGTCTAAAACCCACTGAGTATTGGGAACATAATGCTACCGAAATCGAAATGCCTTTGAGCCATTCAACCAGAGAGAGAGACATCAAGAGACGGGTTTCAGGGAGACACAGGAGGTCAAGAGTTCCTGAGTGAGTCACACCTAGGGCTGACTCCAGTTAGAAACTGAGCTGTGCCTTTGTGATCTGTATTTGAGTGCCATACAAGGAAGAGAGCTCGGAAACATCACTCCTGGCTCCACCTGTCCGAAGCAGGTAAAGATTTTCTCAAAGAGGGGAAAGCTTATGTCAACTTAACTGAATCCACTGTCCCTTCCCCATGCACAACCCAGGCTCTGTGAGACCTAAATCAGAACAACAATCGCTGCATGGTCATGGTAACCCGTCTGCTAACTCAGGCAGGGAAGTTGTTTGCTTTTGTAAAGTTAAACAGCATGAAACCTGTTCAGCCCTTGGATGGGAAACTACCATGCAGAACCCTTAGTGAGGGTGAGGAGCTAGGGCCAAGATGTTCTATAATGAATGGGGTGGGGAGGGAGCCAATCTGAAACACCTTACAGGTGGCTCATTCTCCAAGGGCAGGTGTTCTGAGCATAAGGTCCTCGTTAGATGCGTCAAGTTAGGCACCTCACATTTGACGTCACGTGAAAATCTTGGCCGAGGGGTCCGTCTTCCCGGGTAGCCTTGAACTCACATCCCACCACAGAGTTAGCACAGTGACCTCTAACTTTCTGATCAGATGGGGAAACTATGGCCCTATCTATTAGTGGCTATTAAAGGGACAGTGTGTCTCTGGCTCTGTGGGCAACTGGGAGCCACTCCATTGAAGTCTCTGGGGTTTAAAAATCTAAAAGAGTGGATTAAATGAGAGCAGAATCCGGCTCTGTGTCTTGCATGGGCTGTGTGGATTGACACTTAAGAAATCATAATAGACGTCTGTCTGGGGACCTGGAGAATACTGCGGAGGCAGAGAGAGGAAGGAATAGAGTTTCACCTTTTATTCTTTCATCTTGGCAACAATACACACCGTGTGTGCTGGGAAAAGAGAAGTTTGTGAATGGCCGAATTAACAATAATATAAAGAGACCCCCCCTTCCCCATACCACCCTCCCTCTGCCGTCCATTCAGATGGCTGACAATAAACAAGGTCATTTGATTCATTCAGTTCTCAGTGTAAACAAGGTCTCACAATAAAATCCCCCTCCACTCCCCCCCTTTTTTCTCTAAGAAAAGATTTGCCCCCCCCCCCCCTGCCCCCGCCAAAGCCTGGCTTCTCTTCTCCCTTCATCCCTGGATAGCCTGCCCCTGCTAATCCAGCCCCACTGCCACTTCCTCGCTCCCAGTCCGGGCTTCGTGAGGCCCTGTTTCCTATTCGGTGTGGGAACCTCAGCTTCCCTGGGCCACATCTGCACGGATGGCCCAGCTTTCTCAGATGTGTCAGAACAAATATCACCTTTTGGCAACTCTCAACAGCAACCTGCCTTGCTGGGGCTTTGCAATCCAGGGATAAACAATCAAGGGACCCGAATCCCCCTCTGAACTCCCCCCCGCAACGGGATTCGGGTCCCTCGATTGGACCTCTCTCTACCTGCACTGCTGCTGGCGGCATAGGTGCGCGCAGGGGTGGAACGGGGCAGTTGTGTGCAATGGCTGGGAGTGAGTATTGGGCTGTGGAGGTGGGTGTGAGGAGTGGGCCAGGACTGAGTCTCTGGGGCTGGGACTGTGTTTTTCTCAGGTGGCTGGGTACAGGTACTGGGCTCGGGGAGGCTTACTCAGGGGAGGTGACTTGCCCGTCCCCTATTCAGGGGCCAGATCATCCCCTGGAGCAGGCAAAGCCGTCCCTGAGGCCTGGCTAGGGTGACCAGGTGCTCCGCGCGCTGCCCCACCTCCTGCTCCCCCCCGCCCGCCTACCAGTGTCAGACCTCTAACCACTTCTGGGACACAGGCAATGTGGTGTCAGGGCAGGCAGGCAGCCTGCCTTAGCCCTGCTGACCAGGACTCACCCGAGGTAAGCCCGCACCCCAACCCCAACCCTCTGCCCCAGCCCTGCGACCCCTCCCCAACCAAGCCCCCTCCTGTATCCCAAAACCCTCATCCATGGCCCTACCCCAGAGCCTGCCCCCCAGCCCAGGGCCCTTACACCCCCAGCCGCATCAAAACCTGGTACCCCCTCCTAGGCCTCAAACCCCTCAGCCACACCTCAGAGCCCACACTCGCAGCCCAGAGTTCCCTCCCACACCCTGAACCCCCTCATCCCTGGCCCCACCCTAGAGCCCACACCCTATCCTGCACCCCAACCCCTGTCCCAGACCTTAGCCCCCCAAACCTGGAGCCTCTTCCTGGACCTCAAACCCATCAGCCCCAACCAAGAGCCTGCCCCCCATCCCAGAGCCCTCACATCCCCCACCTCCCCCCGCCCCAGCCCTGAGCCCCCCAAACCCCAGAGCCCCCTTCTGGACCTCAAACCCAACACCCCAGCCCAGAGCCCTCACCACCCTGCACCCCAACCCCCTGCCCCAGACCAGAGCCCCCTCCCACATCCTGAACCCCTCACCCCCTTCCACAGCCTGCTCCCGCACTCTGAATCCCTCGGCCCCCGGCTCCACCCCAGAGCTGGCACCCTTAGCCGCAGCCAACACCCTTCCTGCACCCCAAGCCTCTGCCCCAGCCCAATGAAAGTGAGGGAGGGAGGGGGAATGTAGTGACCGGGGGCGAGGCCTCAGGGAAGGGGCGGGGCTAGGGTGTTCAGTTTTGTGCCATTAGAAAGTTGGCAACCCTAGGCCTAGCCCAGCTTATGCCCTTGTTAAAATGGTCCCTCTAGGTCAGGGTCTCCAAACTATGGCCCGGGGGCCGGATCCGGCCCTCGGTGTCGATTTGTCCAGCCCCCCAGCCCCAGCTGAGCAAGCGTGTGGAGAAGCCGCCACTGCCCCCCTGCGCGAGCTGCTGCCGGCAGCCCCATGTTCAGAGGGGTGCGTGCCCCCGTGGTGTTGCTGGAGGAGCAAGGGGGCGGCACGCGGCAGCGGCATGCGAAGCCCCTTCAAAAATCTAATATGGCCCTCATCTCAAAACATTTGGAGACCTCTGCTCTAGGTCACTACAGGGGTTTGGCCCTGCATGTGTAATCAGACCCCCTGCCTCTGACATGCTTCTAACCTGCTCCTAGTGCTCCCTGGACGAATCCTGGTGGAGCTAGCTCTGCACTTGGCACCGCGGTCTCCTGCGCCAGCGATATTCGCTGCGAGGTCCTTCTGCCTGCCCCGTGCCCCTTTGAATTGGCCCCAGCGAATTGGGCCCTCAGCGTAAGTGTACGGGAGGGAGGTGGTGTGTGAGGAGCCTGAGTTTTCTGCTTTGATCTACATTGGTGGAAATCAGGAACAACACCACTGAAGTAATCCAGGCCCTGATTTTTACCCTTGGCTAGTTCCACTGATTTAAAGAGGGTTTACTCCGGATTTAAGCTGGTGAAAGTGAGAGGACCATCAGGCCCCGTGTGTATGTGGCTTTGTGTGTCTGAGTCAGTATGAATGTGGTAGGTTATCATCTCTCTTCCTAGAAAACAGCATGAGACCTTTCCCCTGATACATCATCATCATCTCACTGCATTTACCAGGGGCAGAAGCAGCACAGTCAAGGACATTAGGTTTTCACCAGCTTCCCTCCTCTGGCTTGATCCAGAGGCAGATAAGTCAGGAGCTGTGCAGAGAAGCAGAGAGTTTCCCAGCATGCCATGCTTATTGCAGCTGGCTTCTAATTGAGACTGATTAGCTCTGCAGCAGACAGGGTGAATTTCAGTAACACCTGTGGAGAGGGATAATCTGCTCAACGTTTTGTACTCGTGCTGGTCTGCTAGAAAATTGTCACATTGTGGCATTTGACTAGCAGATGGATGGGAAGAGTGGCTTTATTTTTCCTTTCTTGCATAAAGGACTTTATGTTTTAAAAAAAAGACAGAAACAAGAGGACGATGTTTAAAGTCCTGCTCTATTTAAAATTTAAGTAAATTCCCCACCCTGTGTGTGTTTATATTTTTTTAGCGCTAAAAGAGACTGTATAATGTCAAAGGCGATGGTACAGCTGGTTGAATAAAGTCCACTGCGTGAAAGATGTGCTTTGGGACTAGGGTGACTAGACAGCAAGTGAAAAATCAGGATGGGGGTGGGAAGCAATAGGAACCTATACAAGGAAAAGACCCAAAAATCGGGACTGTCCCTATAAAATCTGGCTATTTGGTCACCCTATCTGACATGGTTAAGGTGCTGGGCTCAAGGGAACTGGGTTCAATTTCTGGCTCTGCCACAGCCTTCCTGTGTATGAGCTGGGGTCAGTCATTTAATCTTTCTGTGCCTCAGCTGAGCTCAATAATACTTCGCTCCTCCCTCCCTTTTTAGGGAGCTTTTTAGATCAGGAGTTTCTACTTTGTTTGCACAGTGCCTAGCACAATGGGAACCTGATATGTGACTGCATGCTACAGAAATACAAATAATACAGCACCTGGCACAATGGGGCCTTGATCTCAGCTGGAGGCCACTGGGCACTACCATAATACTAATAATATAATTTATTTTCCTCTTACCAGTGCGGAGAGATTATGTACCGTGTTTCCTGTTATTGGTTAACCAATAGAACCATTTTTCACAATTCAATTGTTTTTTAAAAAGAATGGATTTTTAGCTACTTTTTTAAATTAACTTTTCCATTGAATCCTTTCCCTGAACTTAGTAACGGGACGTTAAATAGTATATTTAGAGATGGGGGAGTTAATTAATGCTGTTTCACATCTTTTCCTGCATTAAGCAAAAGAGAATTCTCCAAACTGAGAACTGTCAGAGGGAGGAAAACTCAGATGAAAGTGTCAGAACATGCTTTGCAAATAAATGTAACTGATGAAACTGAAATCTACAGCTTGATGACAGGTTATCAGAGGCAAAAAATAAACAGGGTGGAGAAAACACTCTCTCTCACACATGCACACACTATGCAAATCCTTAATTCAGCTGCCAAAGTGTTGGCAGGTCCAGCATCCTCTTGCACCAACAGACCTACCCAGTTTAGGTCACCAAACCCAGGACTAGCTGCAGTAGCTTTGCCTGTCCTTGCTATAAATGGTTTGCATCTGGGTTTCCTTGGTGACTCTGATAAAATGAGAAAGAACTGTAGTCACTGGTGAACTTTCTCTGCACTGAGACTGTCAGAGGAAAATTCCCGCGGGCCGGGGGGCCCCCCCCCCAAGAAAAAAGGATGGGGAGAGAAGGATTTATCTGAAAGCTCGTTATTTGAATATATTAAAAACCTTTATTGGTCTATGGCTGAAAGCGAATGAGGAGATTTAGCTGTAGCTGGTGTTGGTTCTGTATCAAAATTCCTAGTACAGTATATTTCATCCTTAGTTACTACCACTGTGTTAGGGTTGGAAAATACAATACAGCCTCATCTTCCTAAACTTCAGAATAACCCAGGTTGCCTCTCACCTGAATTGTGATTCACATAGATATTGTGTCACGGGGTAGAAAGGCAGGAGGCCCTGTCTGTGTGAGATTGTTCCTGAAATACTTGGTATAGTTCTGAGTGTCTCAGCACCAGACAGACGCCCATAAAGTGAGACATGATTAAAAAAACTGAATAGGCCCAATTCATCCCTGCAACTCATTTGACAGCAGTGGAGCTATATTGGGAGTAGATATGGCCAAGATTTAGGGCCAGGCTTTCCAAAATTGCTCCGGGCCAATTTTTTCAAGGGCGCAGCACCAACAACTGGAGAGAAGGCATGATCCTCTAAAGGTGTATTGAGGAGCAAAGGACAATTTAGGCTCAATATCTTGGGATTCTTCCACAGCCTCGAAGACCTCGCCATTAGGAAGAATCTCCAGGAGGAAATGATAGAAACATCCTCATGTGCATCATCTGAAACTAGATTGGACAAAGTACTGGAGATTGATTGTACTGTAGCAAACCATCCTTCAGTGGACCCTGGGAATGAACTAGATGACCTAAGAGGACTTTTCCATATAAATTTATAGGATGCACCTTATTTTACATGCTCCTATTATTTCTGTCCTGGTAATCCCTACAGATTCCAATCAGGGATCAGGGGCCCACAGTGTGTTGGGCATTGTACGCGCTTATAATAACAAGACAGTCCATGCTCCAAATCAAATCTGTAAGACAAGACAACAGCCGATGGAAGAAACAAACAGCTGGGGAAAGGAGAAGATAAACTGCAAACCAATCCTAATTATCTTCCTCAGTAAAAGGAGCAGCATACCAGCTGTCTAGGTTGCTAGTTTTTCAGGAAGATTTGAGCTGACTCTTTTCAGCAGGTAACTTCTCCTGACACCAACCTGAGGTCTTCACCCAGTTTAAGTTCAGTCTTGACTCAGGCAAACCTCAGGACCTCATCCACTAACTGCATTTAAAACCATTAAGAAAGGGCTAAATTCAGCACTGCTGTACCCCAATGTTGATTTCAATGGCACTGCACTCCTGTAAGTCAACTGCACTTGGCAAAAGGCAGAGGTTCTTTCCGCGCTGTGTGCACACTACTCCTTGAACAATGTGCCAAAGATTGGTGTTCTTGCTCCCAGTAGGGTCATTACTATGGTCTGAAAATTGTGTGTTGGAGGACTACAGAAGCTGGTCATTGTTTCTGAAAGTTGTTGCTTCCTTACTAGATTGTCAGGGCCAGAACGTGCCCCTACCATTTGTGTGCCATTGACACAGGAACAAGCTGGTGAGGTAGTTGAGGGACAGATCTGCTGAAGAGGTGCTTGATGGCAAGGGAAATACGTATCCTCTTAATCCACAGGCCATACTCTGCAAATATCGCCTACTGCCCTTCAACTGACGGACCCACCTGCCCAAGGTGAACTGACCCTTGACAGCGAATGACTTTGTATGCTGAATGTTATCGGGTTTTGGCTGATTTAGTCGTCTTCTCATTTCTTTTCAAGCTGTGTTTCCTGGCTTCCCAAAATCTTCTCAAGACCCACCTTAGCTACTGCAGACTCCCTTTGAGAGAATTGAGTCATTAACCACTGGATCAGCTTGCCAGGGAAGATGCTAGATTCACTCTGTGGTGGAACCCAAAGTCTTTAAATCTAGACTGGATGGTTGTTTAAAATATATACTGTAGCTCAGATTATTGGCCTTGGTTTAGGGATTACGGGGTGAAATTCTCTGCCCTGTGCTATTCAGGAAGTCAGATTAGAGGATCATAATAGTCCTGTCTTGCTTTAGAATCTGTTAGTAGATGATTTATTTTCGACAGCATCCACAACATGCTAAGCTCTTTCCAACCAGAAAAGAGAGGGTGATCCGTACCCCCAAAGAACTCTCCTCTAAAGACAGACCAACATAAGGGAAGGGGGAGGTCCGAGTGGTCAAGGTGGTGAGTGGCCTTACTATAAGAAGTCAAGTGTTATTATTATTTAAATGGAGTATATAAACTATTGCCAATGAGTCCTCGGACTTGTCGTCATTGGTCAACTAGATTCCCATTAGCATCATGGCCTAATTTGGCCTTCAGGAGGGACTTGAATGCAGAAAGTTTGGTGAATTTGTGAATGAGCGGCATACAAAGGGGGTGACAAGGAACAAAACACAAGGATATTTGTGTGTAAAGCTGACAAAAAGGCCATTAAGGCTGATCTCATTTGTGGAGTGGGTGAGGATGAAAAGAAACATGGAAGAATAAGGCGGGAGATCCAGAGATATGAAGGGTGTTGAAGACAGCGCATCGGTGGAGGTATTCAAAGAAAAGTCAACCTGATCACAGCAAGGAAGATGAACGTAGTGGTAGCCTTCGTATGAATGGGAATAGAGTGATGAGGATGCTGGGAAGGCCAAGGAGGAGGCACTTACAGTAGGCAAGATGGGAACCCTGTCAAGAGCTTTCAAAGAAGACTAGAGAGAAAAGAACAGGACTTAAAGGTATTGTGGAGGATGACGGAACAGGAATTAGGAAAGGTGATTCAAAAAAAGATGGAGATGGTAGGAATGGTAATAGAGAATAACCTTGTGGGAAGCGATTGGGAGGGAAGATGCAGTTGTTTGGCTGTGTGAAGTCTGAGCTGATGGCAAAACATTCAGGTAAGAGTCCCACTGGTCCTCTCTGTGGCCATGGAAGGTTAATTACAGATCAGCCTTTCCCCCTTCTCCTCATCAGATGGCAATCTGTGGCAAGTTACCTAACTTATCTGGGTTTTGCAGACTAAAACCTGGGCTACACTGGACAGTGCCTAATGTCTCCTACTCAACTCTGTACTCTCTGAGGCTAGGTTACTCCAAACCTTAGCCTTCCAACCATAGTTCAAACTACACTGGAATGTAGAATGAGACATGAATGGGAGGTGGGCGGCAATTTTGCTCCTGGGGATAGAATAGAGGTTCTTAGAAAGGGGAAATATGCCTGAAATGAAAACTTTGGACCCAGACACCCCCAAGTACTGGGAAGCTCCCATCCAGATCAAAAGCCTGAAGAGCCTGTGCTCTTGCATTCACTTACAGCAGTGGTGGGGAACCGCCATTTTAACAGTGCTAGAGGAGATAAAGTCACCTTTTCTCAGATCAGCTGAACTCTAGGCCTTCCGAAAAAAAATTGGCAACCTCTATCTGTGCAAAGTATGAATGAATAGAAACACCAAAGGAAGCACCTGCTGCTAAAGGAAATCCAGGACAACTTTTATTATCCTTTTTCACAGGTCTATTCAGGACTACATTAGGGGTTTCCTCTTTCCTTTTGTGGTACTTCACACTCATTCACAACGAAAAAACCTATTGTGCTTCTGAGTTATATGCCAGAGAATATGACTGGAACTTATAAAATCCCCAGACAACAGAACTTTTATTTTTAAACTTTATTCCCCCTGTGAATTATTTGCAAAGCTTGGCAATTGTTTGGAGGATTTTTGGTGGTTTTTTTGTTGTTTCTCCCTCTCTCTCTCTCTAACTCTCTCTTTCTCTCTTGGATTGTTCTGAGGAATATGAGGGTGAATCCTGTCCATGCTTTAACAAAAGCTTCCTTTCAGTAAATGCCCAGAAAAGAAGGTAAGCGGGACTCCCAAAGTAGCCCAGCTACAGGTTACTTTTGACAAATAAGGAGCGTGATCTGTCCTGATTCAAAGTGCCCTGAAGGAAATAGAAAAAACTCCTGTTGTGTATTCTTTTATGGGCTTTGCATCAACCTGCTTCAATCCCCACTGAAGTCAATGGCAGTCTTTCCATTTCCAAAGTAACTAGAGCTGCCCCCCAGGATTGCAAAGGGCTCAACCGGAGAATCACTCTGAATACACTGGGAGAGTTCTGCTGAGTTTGCTTATCTAATATACCTGCTCAGTGTATATATAAAATATGGAGAGCATATATTTTGACATACATTATATCCTAAATATTTGCATCATGGGCCACATCTGAGCCAAAACGTTTGTTCTGCCTGGTCATGTGCACTGGTGCAAACTAGATGTCAAACACTTCCCAGTTACTTAGACCTTAGTCCATCCCGTGCTTTGCTGCACATTGGACTACCCAAGTGTGGCCATCCTTGCCTGTCAACCGCCCGCCTCTCCAAATCCTCCCATTTCAGGTTGAGGTGCTTGATGTCGTTCAGAGTGGTTCATTTCCATGTTATTCTAGGTTTTCCTCTTTTTTTTTCTTGCATTTTCTGGTTTCCACTCAAGGGGCAGTATTTGGTAAGCATTTTTTTTCCATTCTCAGTGCATGTCCCAGCTACTGATGTTGTCTTTTGTCATCTTTCTAACTGCCCAGTTTGAATGGTAGAATTTGACCCGATTGTGAACAGGTGTAAATATCTACACAGGTGCAGCACAGTGGAAAACTAGGGACATAAACATGCTTTGTGCTTTCTCCCATCCTCCCCCTCAGGCATGGCAGAAGCTCCTCATAAACAGCCACAAAGCTACTTCATGGTCCTCCTTCGAATTCTTCCTTAAGTCTCATCTGACATTACGCCTACAAAAAACTTGGCAATGGTTGGGCAGCTGGGGGTGCTGTGACCACAGCATCTCATGCCGATAGGCATTGGCTCATTGTTACCTGTTGCTCCCTTGTCTGAGTTGTTGTATCCACCTGTTGTATCTTCCCTTATACTTAGACTGCAAGCTCTTCAGGAGAGGGATCATCTGTACTAGTTTTGTACAGCACCTGGCGCAATGGGGTCCTGATCTAGGACTGGGCTCCTAGATGCTATCACAATACAAATGATAATTGTGAATAATAACATAAATAGTCAGCCCTGACTGCATGGGGCCTCTAGAGATCCCATGCCACTTTTTGCAAGACAAGGCTGTGAATAAGGCTCGGAGGAGTGGTAGATACGCTGGAGGGTAGGGATACGATACAGAGGGTCCTAGACAAATTAGAGGATTGGGTCAAAAGAAATCTGATGAGGTTCAACAAGGACAAGTGCAGAGTCATGCATTTAGATCGGAAGAATCCCATGCACTGCTACAGACTAGGTACTGAATGGCTAGGCAGCAGTTCTGCAGAAAAGGACCTAGGAGTTACAGTGGACATGAAGCTGCATATGAGTCAGCATTATTCCCTTGTTGCCAAGAAGGCTAATGGCATTTCGGGTTGTGTAAGTAGGGGCATTGCCAGCAGATTGAGGGGCGTGATTATTCCCCTCTATTTGACATTGGTGGGGTCTCATCTGGAGTACTGTGCCCTTTTGGGCCCTACACTACAAGAAGGATGTGGAAAAATTGGAAAGAGGAGGAGGGCAACAAAAATGATCAGGGGGCTGGAGCACATGACTTGTGAGGAGAGGCTGAAGGAACTGGGATTGTTTAGTCTGCACAAGAGAAGACTGAGGAGGGATTTGATAGCTGCTTTCAACTACCTGAAAGGGGGTTCTAAAGAGATGGAGCTTTGCTGTTCTCACTGGTGGCTGATGACAGAACAAGGAGCAATGGTCTCAAGTTGCAGTGGTGGAGGTCTAGGTTGGTTATTAGGAAAAACTATTTCATTAGGAGGGTGGTGAGGCACTGGAATGGGTTACCTAGGGAAGTGGTGGAATCTCCTTCCTCAGAAATTTTTAAGGTCATGCTTTTCAAAGCCTTGGCTAGGATGATTAAGGTGGAGTTGGTCCTGCTTTGAGCAGGGGGTTGGAGTAGGCGACCTCCTGAGGCCTCTTCCAACCCTTTGACAGTCTGGGCCATAGTCTCTCTGTGTCTCAATTTCCCATCTGTAAAATGGGTATAACAGCACTCCCCTACCTCAGACGGGTGTTGTGAAGATTAATGCATGTAAAGGTTATCAGGTGCTCCAATATTAACTAATGAGGGGCATATAAGTAAATCTCTATAACCATTAAAACAAATTGTCAACGTCATATGTCAAAATATGCAAAGTAAATTTCCTTAAGCCAGACTCTAAACTCTCAAGCAGCATTCTTCTTACTTTGCCTGTCTGCAAATTTTAATTATCAATGGAAATGTTTTTTGTCGATTTGTGTCTGAATGGTGAAATTGGAGTTTATTGACATTTACTGATAAATCTAATCCTTCCAGGCCTACTTATGATGAAGAAGAGATCTGCAAGAAATTGGTGTAATACACTTGGATCCTACTCCGTACACCTTCCAAAGGTAAAACTAATCAGTGTCAGATAATATTGAAAGTGTATGGGGTAGGTTATTGATCTTAAATATTAAATAAACTTTGTGCGACAGCTTGTGGTATTCAGTTTGTCAGGGGTTATTTCATGTCCTAACCCTCCCCACTGATAGGGCTATTTGCTATTGTGTCTATTACAGCAGATCTTTATCGGTATTGTTTATCATGTGTAGTGCATAGGTTGACTTTCTGAATGTCAGGTTGTTGACTGTTTTCATAACAGGAAGCTGCTTGCTGTCTTGCCATATTAAGGAATTCCCGTGTGCACAATATTTTCCAAAACAAAAATCTAAACATTGGTAGGGTGATTTCCCTTGAATCAAGTTGCTTTTGTTCCTTGTAAGGCAAAATTCTGTATAAATACATAAACTTGATACATGTGTGCACGTTGTCTCTTGATTTAAGACAGTGGATCTCAAACTTTTTTTTCACGGACCACTTGAAAATTGCTGAGGGTCTCAGCAAACCACTGATATTTCCAAATGTTGTTTGTACCGTTAGCTATCTATTGTAAAGTGCTTTGGATAAAAGCGCTATATAAAACAGAAAACCTTAATAATAATGCTTTTTTTGTTCTACAAATAAAAGCACACAACTCATATTTTAATACCAGTAGTCTCACCTTTCTAATGCGATGGATGTGCCCTCTCTCCCCCGCTGCAGCAGAACGGGGTCTGGGAGGGAGAGGGTCTCTCCCCCACCACGGCAGCCACAGAGCTGATGCTGCGAAGGAGGGCTATCACTCCCTGTAGCCGCAGCCCTGGTGCTGGAGAAAGTTGTCTCTTTCTCTGACCACCACAGCCGTACACGTCCCAAATTCCCCCACTCGCTCTTCTCACCTCACTGCCCCCTCCCACCTACCCCTTATTCCCCCCAAGGCCACCACCTCACCTTACATGTGTGTCTTGTCCAGGCACCTAATTAGTGGAGCCACGCCTGCAGGGATATAGGAAATATGGCTGTCCTTTTGTCAAGTTTAAATACTTCCCAACATCAAAACTAAATATCAACCCTTTCATAAGCATCCACTGATCTGGGATGCCTTCCCTTTTGGTTGCCTAACCAGACATACCCGGTTCCTTATTTTCAGAGGCATTGAGGACCCACAGCTCCCACTGTCTTCAGCTGGAGTTGAAGATGCTCGTTGTTGCAACTGGGCTAATACTCCACTGTACAGACACTGCTCTGTTGCAAGGGGACCAAGTCCTTGGGTCCCGTGCACTTTCAAGCCAGTTGGGTCAGGGCAGAGTCTAGTCATTGTTTCTGGCTCTGGGTTTCTAGGGCAAACTCCCACATTCAGATCTTTTCATTGGTGCCCCTCCTTGGGACAGGGGATGCATCTCTAGTCCCCCAAATCAGTGTCTGAGACCTCTGGAGCCCCCAGTCATTTGAGCTTGCACCCACAATTCCACCTTGACTGCGGGTTTTCTGGGCTAATAATAATAGGAATAACCTAGCAGGAGAGCAAGGAACACGGGTTTAGCGCAGGAATTTCTTAACCTGAGAGACTTAATTCTTAAAAGCACTAGAGAGTTACAGAACTTTGAAAACATCAAAATCCCTGAGCCACATTCTCCTCATGTCTGACCTCACCCCTTCTTGTGAGGCTGAGGTCTGTTGGTATTCCAGGCCAGACAGAGCCCCTCCTTTCCTCTCTCTCCTGCAAGCCCTTATTACAGGTAGAAATAATAGCAACCTGGAGAGAGACGCAGAGGTTTCAGGAGGGAAGAGTTTAGAGGAGGCACCAGGAACTAAGTCTCTATGCACATGGCTGGAATTGTAGCTGCGGTTGAAGCACCTCTGTAAATAGTTCTTTTAAGAAAGACCAGTCTAGTTTTACAAGCTGTGACAGGGGACCCTCTGCTCCTGTCTTCTGCACCCACAGACCCTTAGAGACTCTCTGCAATAAACAGACTTATTTATATTGTTCTCCCATCCATCACCCTTATGGAATTGTGGAGCACCAAATCTGCTATAACCTATTATTCCTCAGCTACTTAGGCCAAGTATAGGAGATGGAAAAGATATCTCTCTCAGAGCTGTCTTTTTGTCTCTGTCTCTCAAAGTCTGCCTGCTATGATATCATATGATTCTATGCCTCAATCTGGCTCTCTCCTCCCTCTTCACTTCCTTCCGGTGTCCTCGTCAGCTTCTGGAGCTAATAGGCTAATTAGTGCTTTAACTCTCCCCGCCCCATTCTAATCTGCTAAGTAGACAGAGTTTTGCCAGTCAGTTTGACTCTGGTCTGATGTAATTGGTGGATACAATGGTCAGAGTGCTGGTACAGCGGCTGTTGCCCAGCACTCTGTCATACAAGTGTGTGTCCTTTCATGTTATTACTCAGCACATGAAACATGGTGGTAGTGGGCAGTCTAGTGAGATGCACACCAAGGAGCAGAGTATGATTAACAAGCAAACAAAAGAGCACCTATAAACAGAGCAAACAGACAGCATGGAGGGACTCACCCCACCCCACCAGGAATGCTGGATTTCTAGACAAAATACCCCACACAAGCATGAAAGCAGTGGAAGCAAGAATTGATTCTGTGTACAGAGCTGGACATCAGGGATAAGCTAGTAAAAAACCTTTACCTTTATTTTCTCCATCTCTTTGGGGTCGGTGGGTGGGGACAAGAAGTGAGTGAGACACTGTTGCCAAAAATAATGCCTGAAAACTAGAGCAGCGGATACACGTGTTTTGAATATTGTGCCCCAGGCAGAATGGGACTGTGGAGAGAGAACAATTTTCTCCCTGCCACCCCAAAATGAATAAAGAGAAGAGGGAATGGAAAATTACATTACAGATCTGGGAACTCTGGCATCCGCATGTAACTCTGGAGACAAAATAGAGGCAGAATCATTTGTGGGACCCATTAGCTCTGGTGGAACCATTGAAGAAGGAACTGTCCAGCCTGAAAAGAAGAGGCACCATTACACCTGTCGAAACTAGCACAGTGTGGATAAGCAGTCTAGTAGTGGTGAGAGAAGCTAGTGACTGGAGAATCTGCATTGATCCAAAACCACTTGATGCAGCACTGTAAAAAATTGCTACTTGTCACCAACAATTGAGAACCTGATCTGTCCAGGGCAAAAATATTCACTGTTTGTTCATTGTCAAGAATGACTTCTGGCATAGGGAGCTAGATGGGCCATCAAGCCATCTTGACAGATATCGCCACATCTTTTGGCAGGTATGGTTGGGCATTAACGCCCATGGGCATTGGCCTGGCCCCAAGGTTTTCCAGTATTAACTGAACCAGGAACTCAAGAGACTCTCAGAAACCAAAATTGTAGCTGATGACATTCTTATTGTAGAAGGAAATGACATGGAAAAGGCAATCTGTGGTGATACCCACAACTCCTAAACAGCAACAGGGTGTGGAATATTATGCTGAATGCAGACAAGCTAAAGATGAGAAGAACTCAAGTCCCCTATGTTGGACATTTGTTGACTTCTAAAGGCTTCCAGACAGAACCTGAGAGCCATTAAGGAAATGTCCAGACCAAGGGACGTGAGGGAGTCCAATGATTTGGAAAGATGGCCAACTACCTTTCCAGATTTTGTGCCCACCTATCAGAAACCTGCGAACCCTTGAGACCATTGCCACACAACGATGCAGCCTGAGAATGGGGCGAGACCCAAGAAATGGTGTTTGAAAGAGTACAGAAAATCCTAAGCGAGGCACTGGTCCTGAAGTACAACACCCCTGTGGAGCAGCTAGAGCAATAGTGAGATGCCTCGGGAGGCCTAGGTGCAGCCCTGGGTGTGAAACCAGCAGCCCACAGAATGTACCAGTTGAATCTGAAAGGGGAAGAGCTCAGCTAGAAAGGGAGCGACGGGCCGTGAACATTCCAGCAGCTCCGGGCACAAGGTGGATGTGCGGTCCGGGCACAAGCCATTAGAAAGCATCATGAAGAAGCCGCTGCTGAGTGTACCCAGGGGATTACAGTGCAGGGTAGTGAGACTCCACTGCTTCGATGTGAGGGTAAAGAAAGTCACTAGGAAAGTCACTACCTGTAGCAGCTACACCTGTACAGGGTGTACCTTCCAGACACCTACCACACAGATAGTCTATCTCCTGCCTCACACAGCTGTCTACGTGCTACAATGCCTCTGCACCTCTGATGGGAGGCTCCAGGCAATTCCACGAAAAGGACGGGGTGCTACAGGAAGTAAAACCAGTCCTATGTCAGGGATGGCTAGATCCCAAGGAACAAGTGGAACAGTATGTTTCCCCTACTCCC
Organism: Dermatemys mawii; assembly: GCA_007922305.1. Lineage (NCBI taxonomy): Eukaryota > Metazoa > Chordata > Testudines > Dermatemydidae > Dermatemys > Dermatemys mawii. The sequence goes on from ML677411.1 coordinate 5,408,838, forward strand.
AGGCGAGGGAGGAACTGTGTATGCAAGAAGGGATCTTGTTTCAAGGGGACTGGGAAGTAATACCAGCCCATTGGGAGCTGCCATCTTGAGGTGGATACCCCATTCACAGCTAGGGAGAGAGGCCTCGCTGAGATGAGCCAGGGATGGTATATCTCCTAGGCACGCATGAAGGCCCAGTTGAGCACCTCTGGGATAATGTAACGTGTGCAAAGATTATAGTGATCGACAATGGAAGGAGACTCTGCAGCCAGTCCCTGGGAAAAGGCTGCAAACCAAGGGCTACGTGGTCACAGCAGAGTGCTGCTCCTGTTTCGGGGAGATGGATTATCTGGAGGAGGCTGAGGCAAGAACAGAAGGCGCGATTTGCAAGTGATGACGTACCTGACACCGTATCAGGTGCTGTGGCGGAATTCAACCAGTTCAGTGCCACATGAGGATTGGAGTAGAAGACATCTTTCCCTGGGTACCCACAAAGCAATGGGAAGGCAGAGTGGGCAGTAAAGACAGCTAAGAAATTTATGCCAAAGGCACAACAGACAGGACGGGATCCCTACCTGGCAATGTTATACCATCACAATACAATCCTGTAGGGACTAGAGAGGAGCCTAGGACAAGCTATTGGGTTAGAGAACCAAGACTCTGCTTCCCATGAAGGGTAGTCTGCTTCAGCCCAGTGGAGGAACAGTGGAGAGTTGTCAGGCAAATGCCAAGCTAAAAGCAGGCAGCCTGCTACAATGGAAGCACCAAGGACCTGAGGCCACTACACACAGATGAGCAGGTAAGGATCCAGCTGCACAAAGCAGTGGTAAATGGCAATGATCCAAGCTGCATGGGACAGCAGTGGAGATGAACTGAAGAGAAGTGTGGAGTAGTGGCAGATGGCTGGCACACCTGGACAGACGGGGCCAAGGTCAAGACCAGGAGGACTTAGAAAGAGCCTCTGCTATCAGCTGGCTTGACGCAGGAAAGTCAGAAGAAACCAGCTGTAGGAGCAATACTGGGTATGGCTACACAGAAACGAAACACTGGGAGCTGGCCTGTGCCAGTCAACTCAGGCTTCAGGGGGCAGAAATAGGGTGGAAGCGAGACCCCCACCAAGAGCCATAACGCAAATAAGGAGAAGACTGGTGCAAAGACCAGCACACTTGAAGGACTGTGAGACCTGAACAGGCAGGTGGGAAAGGCCATGTTACGAGGGTGGGCTAGGTACTAGTGACCTCTGGCCCCAGCAAGTCAGCACCTGCTGACACTAAAGACAATAAAAGTTTGTTAAAAGGAAAGATGTAGCAAGCAGCATGGACTGTGCAGGGAGGAGCACAGATTGTAGGAGGGAAGAGTTTGGAGGGGGCACCTGTATACACATGGCTGGCAAGCTAGCACCTCCGTAAATAGCTCTTAGGAAAGAGCCGGGTTAGTTTTACAAGCATGGAGTCTTTTCATGTAATTACCCACAATAAGGTACATGGAACAGTGATGGTTGGACCCCTGCACAGAGCAGAACTCCTCCAAAATAGGGCCCCATCTGTGGGCCCTGAGTTTGGCCTGTGTAGCTGCAGTTACACTGGCCAAGTGGGGGAAGAGAGATGCTGGGAGTCAGCACTCCTGGAGCTCTATTCACCACCATCAATGGGTGTTTCTCATACGCTGTCCTCAGAGAAGGGTGCCCTAAATCCATGTTGTGCCTCAGTTTCTCCAGGAATAAAACTACTTCCGTACCTCACTGGCTGTTGCAGGAGCATACGGAGGAGCAGCAGCTGTGACAGCCCTTCACAGATGTCGCATTTTGTTCCCCTCCTGGTTTGCCACCTGGTTCAGAACAGGGGCCAAAGTTATCTCCTCACCTCACCCTCTGATGGGCTAACAGCTCTGCTGCTGAACTGACAGCACAAATGGTGGGAATGGGGCTGCCCACAAGTAGGGGGTTCTGCCCCCTCCTTCTCTGGGCCATCCCATGCAGGTGGAGTCAAAGCCTAGACCTACTGTATTCGGCTCCCATTGGGTTGAGACGCATTAGCAGCACACTGTACTACGGGGTTACTGGCGCTGTCTCCATGACAAGGCCTGGATTTACTTCGCAGTGCTCAAGACAGAGCCTGTATCTCGCCGTTTATCATAGAACCAGCAGAGGGAGTCCAAGGCATGCTTGTTCCTTGAAATCCACAGTGCCCGACAAATCTGCCAACAGCGAACGATTTCACCGAGCATGGCTGATGCTTCCCCTATCAATTGTACGATTGCCCCAGGCTTCCTTCCTAGAACAGCCATGTACGGGCCCGACAGTAGAGGCCGAGCTAATTGTTCAATTGAAGCCTTTTCAGACAGGATACAAGTCCAATGCCAGGTGCTGAATTATTTTCCTGCGCAGGGGGATAGTGCATGGGAATTGTTGATAACATTAACAATACAGCAAAGGAAAAGTGGTACAGAAGAAGGACAATTAAACCGCCTTTGAAAGCTCTAGGGACATGGAAAAGACTCTCCCACTATTCATGTGTCACCATGTCCAAGTTTCCAAGTACAGAAACAGGGTGTAGTTATTAGCTGAATCTCTGGGCCAGAGAACTTTGGGTCAGGTTTTGAATCACATGACACCAGCCTAACTTCATGGCTTATTCCCGATTCCCGATTCCCACCAGGACAAGTGAGAGGAGAATTGAGCCCTTTGGGGTTTTGAGAAGGGTCTGTTTTTGTTTGGTTTGGTTTTTTTACAGTAACATTAAGTTCCCATTGGCAGGGCAATCACTGGATCTACCTGTGGCTGTAAGGTAATGACAGTGCTACTGGCGGAGGTGGAGAGTGGGAGCAGCTGAGGACTTAGTGTGTCAACCGAATTCATGACTAACTTTCTCACATCATAATCTGTTTTAGCAGGTTCAAAAAACCCCAAACTCCTAGGCTTAGCTGTGCTATCCAAACCCGTGTGTGAGATCAGCTTCCTTCCTTGGTGCCCCAGCCCCATTTATTCTTGTGGTCCAGTAGCACAGAGGGCCCCGGCAGGGATGGGGCCATGTTGTGTTGGGTGTTGGACAAAGCTGGAGTAAAGACAGTCTCTGCCCTGAAATGCTCAGTGTTGGTTAACGACAAGATAAAAGCAATGAATAAAATATACTGGTGGTAGTGTGGGGATTGAGAGTGCTGGGGTTAAGCTGTTGGAGTAGGATTTAGGAGCTCTGGCTTCAATTCCTGACTCAGCCAGAGAGTCATCTTGGGAAAGGCACTTATTTTTGCTAATGCTTTCTTTCTCCTCCCTTTTGTTTGACTTGTCCATTTAGATGTAAGCCCTGGTGGGCAGGGAATGTGTCTTGCTATATCTCTGTAGGGCACCTGGCCCAAGACGGCCCTGATCTCTTTTGGGGACTGTTGGATAGGGTTGCCAGGTGTCCAGTTTTCAACCGAGCACCCGGCCAAAAAGGGGCCCTTCTCAGCCCAATGAAAATAAGAACATAAGAAAGGCCGTACTGGGTCAGACCAAAGGTCCATCTAGCCCAGTATCCTGTCTATCGACAGTGGCCAATGCCAGGTGCCTCGGAGTGAGTGGATGTAACAGGTAAAGATCAAGTGATCTCTCTCCTGCCATCCATCACCCCCGTCTGATAAACAGAGGCTAGGGACACCATTCCTTACCCATCCTGGCTAATAGCCATTAATGGACTTAACTTCTATGAATTTATGCAGTTCTCTTTTAAACCCTGTTATAGTCCTAGACTTCACAGCCTCCTCAGGCAAGGAATTCCACAGATTGACTGTGCGCTGGGTGAAGAAGAACTTCCTTTTATTTGTTTTAAACCGGCTGCCCACTAATTTCAATGGGTGGCCCCTAGTTTTTCTATTATGGGAACAAGTAAATAACTTTTTCTTATTCACTTTCTCCACGCCACTCATAATTTTATATACCTCTATCATATCCCCCCTTAGTCTCCTCTTTTCCAAGCTAAAAAGTCCTAGCCTCTTTAATCTCTCCTCGTATGGGACCCGTTCCAATCTCCTAATCATTTTAATTGCCCTTCTCTGAACCTTTTCTAATGCCAGTATATCCTTTTTGAGATGAGGAGACCACATTTGTACACAGTATTCAAGATGTGGGTGCACCATGGATTTGTATAAGGGCAATAAGTTACTCTCTGTCTTATTCTCTATCCCTTTTTTAATGATTCCTAACATCCTGTTTGCTTTTTTGACTGCCGCTGCACACTGTATGGACGTCTTCAGAGAACTATCCACGATGACTCCAAGATCTTTTTCCTGATTAGTTGTAGCTAAAATATCCCCCATCATATTGTATGTATAGTTGGGGTTATTTTTTCCAAAGTGCATTACTTTACATTTATCCACATTAAATTTCATTTGCCATTTTGTTGCCCAATCACTTAGTTTCGTGAGATCTTTTGAAGTTCTTCACAGTCTGCTTGGGTCTTAACTATTTTGAGCAGTTTAGTATCATCTGCAAACTTTGCCACCTCACTGTCTACCTCTTCCTCCAAATCATTGATGAATAAGTTGAATAGGATTGGTCCTAGGACTGACCCTTGGGGAACACCACTAGTTACCCCTCTCCAATGTGAAAATTTACCATTTATTCCTACCCTTTGTTCCCTGTCTTTTAACCAGTTCTCAGTCCATGAAAGGATCTTCCCTCTTTTCCCATGGCAACTTAATTTACATAAGAGCCTTTGGTGAGGGACCTTGTCAAAGGCTTTCTGGAAATCTAAGTACACTACGTCCACTGGGTCCCCCTTGTCCACATGTTTGTTGACCCCCTCAAAGAACTCTAATAGATTAGTAAGACATGATTTCCCTTTACAGAAACCATGCTGACTTTTGCCCAACAATTTATGTTCTTCTGTGTGCCTGACAATGTTATTCTTTATTATCGTTTCAACTAATTTGCCCGGTACGAGTGAATGAGCGAGTGAGTGAGGGTGAGGGTGAGAGAGAGCGAGCGATGTGGTGGGGAGGGGGGGAATGGAGTGAGTGGGGTGGGGGCCTCAGTGAAGGGGTGGGGCAAGGGTGTTTGATTTTGTTTGGTCAGAAAGTTAGCACTGTCATGGGTATCAAAGGCCAGGGCCTCCCCTGACCCAGGCTGTGGCCCCACCCATGTTCTGCCTCCAGGTCCCACCTCCCTTCCCTACTCCCCTGAAGCTTGTGGGGGCTTAGCTCTGGCTAGTGGCCGGGAGTTCAGGCCCACCAGGGGCTGGATGGACTATGCCAGCCCGATGCAGGGGCCAGCAGCTCGGGCTGGCAGCCTGACGCTGGGGCTGTTGGCCTGCGTCTAGGGCAGGTGGCCCTGGACTCCTCTGGCTGTGGGGGGAAGGCAGCTTGTGCGAACAGTGTGGGGCTGGAAGGGTAGCCTCCCTGAAGGGGGCGTTCACTCGCTGCCATGACTATTGTAATGAAAATACTTAACAGTGACAGTAAGACAAGTCTATTTTTGCATGGACTAGCTGTGTACACAGTGTAGCATGCTACCTGCTTAGCCATTATTAAATGTTAGTGTCCTGCAGGTCTTTCAGCCGAAGTGAGTCTGCGGGGGGCTACGCTGCATTGTAAACCCACGTCTGGGACGTCCGCTTGTCAGTGTTTCCAAGCCTGTGCCTGAGCATCCACACTGCATTTTAAACCTGGGTTTACAATTGCTGGCTCTGGGCCTCACACCCACGCTAGCACGTCTGTACTGCACCACGCAGACCACCGGGTACTTTGGTCCCAATCCTCTTCCTCTGCATGAAGCTCCGGTTTCTCCTCCGCACCTTCAAAGCCCTCCACAGCTCAGCCCTGACCTACCTCTTTGCCGTTGTCCCTGCACCCAGGCTCTGCTGTGCTCTGTGCCATCCTGCTCACCCCTCACACAACACTGACATCTTCCATTGGCCAAAGTGGCTGCTGTGTTTAAGCACCTGAGGGCAGAATCTATCCCTATGGCCTCATCATGATAATATCCTGTGTCTTCTCCAGCAGCTTTCCCCACCCAATCAGGTGTTGCTTAGTCTGAACTGTTTTGTCAGCATTTGGCATCGGATCAGCAGTAATGACACCAATTATTTGTGTCAGGGCTCCTCTGGAAGCAGGAGATATATGAAATCTAGCACACAGATGATCCATCAAGACTGGCTATGGGATTTTGGACTTGTCACCTTGACAGGGTACTGAGTAAACACAGATTCTCCCAGGACAGACAGGTTAGGGAGGGGGTTATATCATCCCAATTGAGGCATCAACAGATGAAACTGAAAAATGATCCAAGGCTTTTGGCTTTGGCCTATTGGCCAGTAAAAGCAATAGAACAGAATTCCAGTAACCTGTTTAGCTGCAGTCTCATGGCTATTCATATTTTGTTAATAATTGATTCATGATTAAGAGCAAAAGATTGTTTTACACCCAATAAAACAGGGCCATGGGATCTTTTTCTAAAGTCAGTCGAGGCGTTTGTTGAACCCTTTAACGCTGACAGGGCACGTTGCAAATGGCTGCTTTGAGCAGAGAACCGTTGCATTCTCACCGGGCTGCAAACCTTTCTAGCGGCAACCCTTGTGGGTTTCTCTACGGGAATGTTGGGGGGGGGGGTGGGCGTATCACCGGTATTCACAGGTATTCCTTTGCCTGTTTGAAAAAGTACAAGTGTTCCTTTATTTTATTTTATTTTGCAGTAGTAGCCATTGTGGCTTTATTCCCCTCTGAAGGTCTGGCCACCCTGTAACTGTAGCCAAACTAGCTTTAATCTAGCTGAGTACAGGAGCCAGAGTCACATGAGTGGCAGTGCAGGACGCTGGGTAATGACTTGGGTAGCTAGCCCACGCTGGAGCCTGCCCTGCCGGGACTTTGCTGCTCTGGGACCCAACTAGCTCGAATAAAGCCGCCTCGGGGACGTCTACAGGAGTTGCAGTCACACCCCGGGGATCCTAGGGTAGACAGGCCATCTCTCTGCCTCTGGGTATGCGCTCACACGTGCCTAGAAAGAAGCTTCAGCTAATGTAGGCCTATATCATCCCATCAGCGGGGGAGAGGCACACGGGTGTCATGGTGATGTGGACTAGCTACCTACCTAAATAGAAAGCTGCCCCCACAATGCCCGGTTAGGAGTTGGATGGGGCAGGGCTGTGCCAGTTGATCCTGTGGAAATTCTAGGGAGGCGTCGGGGTTAAGGAGCCATGGGAGGTATGTGAGCCTGTAATGGAGGCATGGATCCCAAGTGAGGCTGTGGAGGGTGGGGTCACAAGGGAATATGGGTTGTGCATGAAGATAATGGAGAGTAAAATGGGGTCTAGAAGGGAGAGAAGTCCCAGATGACTCATCCGACCAAAGCTCCCATTCCAATCCAGGACCCCTGCCCAACTCACCCTGATCCCCATCTACATGGCCATTCACCATCACCCCACTGCCCCATGGAGCTGCTGCATGGTTTGTAGAGGGGTGGGAGTTGATCAGGGTCATGGGGGAGCCAAGAAGTAAGCAGGCATGAGAAAGGCCTGATGTAGAGGAAGGTCTCAGTCTGTATGTGGGTGAGGGGAGCCCACTGTCTTGGCCTTCACTTCTTGGAGGACTCCCCAGTGTCCTGCTGCTGAAGTCTGTCCTGCACTGGTCCCAGCAGGCAGCTCCAGAACTGGGGACTTGAACCCAATTCACGTAGGGCCAAGTCTAGTACTCTACCCATTAGGCCACACTGCCTTGCACCCTGTGATAGCACTGTGACTCCCTTCCCTGTGGGCAGCTGTTGGCCATTATTTCCATTAACCACCTCGCATCATTCCAGACTTTCTCCTTGGTTCATTTATTTTTCTGCTGTGTCCTTCACTCTTGGTGTTTCTCTTCTCCACGCACTGGAGCCCTGGCAGCTTGGAAATTCTGAGTGGAGAAGATCATGTTCTAAAACTATTTGCACCTACAATTAATTTAGCTCCATTTATTAACATAGTTAATGAGCTTCACACCCATATGGCTACTGCTCTTTCACCCAATCCTCTGCTTGCATCAGGCGAGTTTATGGGACGTTCTACCATCTTGTCATCTGCTGTTATGCAATGAGCTAGTCATTGCGCTCTGTAGACCATTGATGACTTCAATGAGTTAGTATTACCGGTTGCTTACATAGCACCAACAGTGTGTTGGGCCCTTTACAGACCAGGGCCTTGCCCTGAGGAGTGCTGTAATAATCGCCTAAAAATTTAAAAATTACTTTTTACCATTGAGCTCACAATTATGTGAAGGTTCAGAAGATGTTACAATACCTACCATAACAGATATCGATGGGAAAAGGTACAAAAAAGAGACGGAAAAAGTAAATTAGTCTAAACAAAATGGCCTAATGATATGGTGCACGAACTAGGTTAAAATAATTCTTGGTAAAAACAGACGATGTGGAACTGGAAATTAATGAGCCAAAATTAGTGTGTCAGAAACTAGGCCTAACTAGTGGACAAAATAATGAGGGGATGGGCTATTCCGCCCACCACTCTCCTTTGGCTCCTTAAAGAAGGAGACTTTGTGTGGGCAGGGGGGAATACAGAAGCAAAAGACGGAGCGAGAGAACAGACAAAGACTACTAAAACAAGCTTCACTATTATGGCTGCCATAGCCACCATTTCTTGGGACCCTAGGCCTTTGTCATCCTTATCCTGAGAGATGTCCTGAGCAGGCTGGGCAAGAGAGAAGGACCCAGATAACATGGCCACCCCTAGCAGCTCCAGCTGAATCCTGAACAGCACCTGAGATGAAACGGGATTGGATTTTAACAATAGCACCAATAACAGCTCCAGCTTCTCTTAGCGAACGTCTCTTCTCCCCAAAAGGACAGTTATTACCATCTGTGATACCATCTAAGACAGTGGTTCTGAACCTGGGATACATGTACCCCTAGGGGTATGCAGAGATCTTCCAGGGGGTACATTAACTCATCTAGATATTCGCCTAGTTTTACAACAGGCTACATAAAAAGCACTAGCAAAGTCAGTACAAACCAAAATTTCATACAGCTAGTGGCTTGTTTACACTGCTCTGTGTACTATATCCTGAAATGTGAGTACAATATTTATATTCCAATCGCTTTATTTTATAATGATATGGTAAAAATGAGAAAGTCAGCAATTTTTCAGTCATAGTGGGCTATGACACTTTTATATTTTTATGTCAGATTTTGTAAGCAAGCAGTTTTTAAGTGAGGTGAAACTTGGGGTACACAAGACAAATCAGACTCCTGAAAGGAGTACGATAGTCTGGAAAAGTTGAGAGCCATTGATCTAACAGACTGTCAGACGAGAGGGTTTTCCATCTAAAATTCTCTCCAGCTAAAAAGAAAGAGAAAAATAATATTAAGAGGAAAGCCTCACTCAATACTTTACATCTGAAATGCGTTAACTGTTTTTCCTTCTTTTCTGTATGTTTAATGAAAGGTTAAAAGGCTCGCTAATGGTGTGTTTGCCATGGTCTTAAGCAGGCTGGGGTCTCTGTATGCCAAACCTTGTGCAACAATGTTTAATGTTGGACAGTGATTGGGTTATGTTAACACCTTTGACCTGTGTATTGCATTTAAACAACTATAACAGGAGCTTAGGTAACGCTGACAGACCCTGGTTCTCGGCGGGCGGGATCAAACCTGGAGCCTAGTGCATGAGTCTCTACTGTGTAAGCTAAAGCCAACTGGCTGTTAGCTAATGCTATAGAGCAGTCTCTGTCTCACTCTCGCTCTTCCCCTTCCCACTGTTCAAACTGATAATGCACAAACCAACAGTGCAGGGTTGGATGCAGAAGGAGGCAAAGTGGTTGAAGGATGAAGTTTACCATGTGTCTTGTTGTTCCTGTGTTTCTTCTTACCACATCACCTTCACACAGGCACAACTGTAGCCTTTGGCAGATTGGCTTTGGGAGCTGTTCCCCACGCCTCAGTATCTAGTCACAGCGCTCCATCTTCTGAGGGGCGGGGGGCAGGACATCTTGCAGGTGCCCACGTGCCCGTTCGTCTATTGACGCCTTCCTTTTCCTGTTTCCTTCTTCCCTCCTTCCCCATCACTACTGTGGATCCGCTCTGTGCCCGGGTAATATTTCTTGGTGAAGAAACATAGTGGTTGTCGGCATTCGCCTCAATATCATGCGGGCAGAACACTTGTGTGAATCAAACACATTCTGCCAAATCCTGCTCTGGGTTATACCTCTACAACGGCACATTGTAGCTGAGAGAGGAAGATTTTGGTCGGCTATATGAGCTTGCTTTTCTTTTCTCCTTCATCCTTGGCTGGGGAATGCAGAGCGAGCGGGCAAAGCGTGGGCAGGGGGCATTCAGGGATGAGTTTAGGAAGCTGGACGGGCAGCATTAAAGGATTGAGGATGGAGTCTGGGAATGTAGTGGGCTGCAACACAACTGGGAATTCAGGGGCGAGCTTGCAGAGAGAGTAGAAAGAGCCAAAGGATTGCAGTGTAGGACCACGGAAGGAACACATGAAGCAAGGACTGAATAGTCTGTGGCCTGAACCCAAAAGCAGCTCCGCCATCCATTTACATCAAGGAGGTGGCTGTTACCTTGGCAACCAGAGAGGCTAGAAACTTTTTCAAGTGAAATCTGTAGATTCTGGAAAATACAACAAATTTCATGGGAAGATCCCAACTCCGTGATTCTGGTGGAGTTTCTTCTCCTATTAGATTTCCTTGGTTCTTGATCATTTGCAAATGAAAACAAACCGTCTGATCGATCCATAATGTGCAACGACCATCAGCAGAGCTGCTCGTTATGGTGAAAAGGCTTTTAAAATGTTACGAATTTTTTAAAACTGTTTGTTTTTTCTACTTTGTGTTTTATCATTTAATCTTGGGGTCTGTGCATATGTCCGTCCAAGCCTGTGTGTGTCTGTCTATCTGTAAATGTGCAGGCACACACTCTTTCTATGAGTTGGGAGGGCAGAATTAAACCTAATTAAAGTCTGTAAAAACCCAGTACATCCGAGAGGCCAAGAACAAATATTATTGCCCCTTCCATAGATCATATGTGCACTGGGGTGACATAATAAATAATCCAGCCAAAGTTTTTAAAGGTAAAAACCAGCAAACCATTAATAATAGCTGTGGCACCATATATCAAACTGAAACCTTCCCATTACAGCTGATCCCCAGCTACTTCTGGCTGCCTATTTGCATTTCTCTGCCTTTTCTTTTCTTTTCTTTTCTTTTCTTTTCTTTTCTTTTCTTTTCTTTTTTCTTCAGTATTTTTCAGCTTTATAAATCTGGGTTTTCTTTCCCAACCTGCTGTCCTTTGAATACAAGCATGGACAGCCAAGCAGAATTTGGACAGCACTCTTGAATTACATATAAGTGAGACAATGAGACCCATCTCGCTTGGGAGATGTAAAAGTAGACCAGAGAAGAATAGACTGTCAGATGCACTCCAGATGGACTGGATGATCCTACGGTGGTCTCAGCCATTTCTAACTAACCTGGTTCATTTACAGTGCTGTTTGTTGGAGTCAGCAACTGTGTAGTCACTGTACCACCCTGGGACTCAGTTTCCTTACCTGCAAAATGGGAGTAACGATACTGACCTCCACTATAAAATGCTTTCAGATCTCCTGATGAACAGCACTATATAACAGCTAGATATTATGATGTCTTGGGTTTTTTTATTGAAAGCTCTTTGGGACAGGGATTGGCATTTCCTATATGTCTTTGCTGCACTCAGCACAGTGGGGCCCCAGCCTGTTTCTTCTCTGGGTGCTCCCGCAGTGCTTCATAAGAAATGTTTATTAATAGTGTCATTAGTAAGTGGGGTGTTTGCAATGGAATCTGAATCTACAGCCCTTGGCTTGGTGGCAGTTTTTATTCCAAACTCACTATGGGTTCTTTAAAATGTCTACAAAAGTGTGCTCAACCGTTTCACGAGCGATGGGATCAGTTGACAGTTCTGAGTCTAAATCCTCTCAGATGGGCCCTTTTGCAATGTGCCTGTTTGTCTGTCACTGTAGTTACGTCTAGCAGGCCTAATGTGCCGTCACCACAGCCTGAGGGAAGTGCTGTTGAAATATTGACAATTGCCTTATTAGATAATTAAGCACTAGCTGGTGATATGTTTGGGCCCAGCTCTTCGCAGGTAGTTAGGCAGCCAACTCCCACCTTACATCACGAGTGGTCTTACGCCGTTAATGGAGCTACTAAATGGAGTAGCTTCCTAGAGTCTAAGACCACAAGGGACCATGGGGCTCACCTGATCTGACCTCCTGAATAAGACAGGTCAGAGAACTGCCCCAAAATAATTCCTAGAGCAGCACTTTTAGACAAATATCCCATCGTGATTTAAAAATTGCAGTGATGGAAAATCCATCATGCCCCTTGGTAAATTGGCCCAGTGGCTCATTACTGTCACCATTAAAAATGTCCACCATTTCCCGTGTGAATTTGTCTAGGCTCACGCGAGTCAGGTATCACTCCTGGCAAGGCAGTGTAGTCCAGTGACTAGGAACCAGGAGACCTGCATTTGCCTAGGAATACTACTGACTTCACGTGTGACCCTGGGCAGGTCATTTCACCGGTCAATGCCCTTGTCTGTGCAGACTGGAAGCTCTTTGGAGGCAGGGACTGATTCTTACGATGTGTTTGTTCTGTGCCTAAGAGAATGGGGCCTGAGCTCAGATAGAGCCTTTAGCTGCTACCGTAATGCTGCTCAGAGTATGAATAAGGGTATCCCAATCATCTGCCTTTACACGGGTAGCTGCAGTTAGTTAATCTCAGGATCTGGTGTATTCTCAGTGCCTTGTGGAATAAAAATGGAGATGAACATACCAGGAAATACTGCCGATAGGGCTTGATCCAAAACTACTGGGAATCTTGCCTTTGATTTCAGTAAGCTTTGGATCAAGTCCAATAGGTGATAACAAAGGTTTTAAAGGACCACAACATTGTAGTCATCAAGAAAACTGAAAACTCACCAGTTTCAGCTGGGTGTCACAGCAGCTTTTTGGCCTAAACTCCACGCAAAACATCAGGGATTGCGAACTCGCACGGACAGAAAGCGAAGTGATGCATCTGTGGCTTCCCCAGGGACGGAACCTGTCAGGGTTTTCACAGCTCTGCGTCAGTCAAGAGGCTTCTTCTTTCCACCTGGTGAGAGAAGATATTTTTGCTTTACCCTTATTATGTATCTTCATGTGGATGGGTTATTCCAGGGGATGACAGTCCGGGGCTCCAGGGAATGGTGGTAAAGTTCAAATCCACTGATAGCAAGCCCTGCATGTGGACTCCCCCTCCTGGGAGGCAATTAGTGCAGCCTCTCTTTATGATCATGATGATGATGATGACTTTCTTGCTTTTGCCATGCGCACAGTGCCCAGCTCCTAAGGGCTCCTTTGAATTGGTTTCTTTAACATCCTTGTCTGCCTACCCCACCCCCACCCTTCTACCAATCGGACTTTTAGTTGTTTAATGTTTTTGAGACAGGAAGATCGTTTTCATCTGGCCTTGTTGGCAACGTTGCTCATTTCTTAGCCATGCTCATGGACTTAGCTTACAGTTCCAGAAAGCTGTTACAGAGCTATGGCTAGAGACCTAGGGAGTCATCCAGGCTGTCTCCCAGTCAATGCCGGCTGGTTCCCTCTTGTACATTTACAAGGTTAGCGTTCAACAGACCAAATGATGGCGGCTCCCCTGGGAAACTATTCTACAACATCATCTGTTTCCTTGGCACTAATTTTCCCCTAGGGCCAAGTCAGTTTCCTCTAGCGTTCCTATCCCCACAATGAACCCACAAGTATTCCCCTGGATCTTTGCTCCCTGTGAACCTTTATAGGTTTAATGGGCTGGATACTGAGTTCACACTGCTCTAAACCAGGAATAATGCTCCTGCTTTCAATGGAACTAAATGGACATGCAGAATCGGGCCAGCAGGTTGGTTGTCTCTTAGCCACTCTCATTTCTACTTTGCTCTTCTAAGCTTGCCTCATAAGTTGCCCCCTGTTGTCAGTTGTTGGCTGTGTGTACGTGCTAAAGGTGCAGTGACACATGTATGCCTGTGACAATGGACTCAGCTCAGTGAGCAGAGGGACTCTACACCGCCCACCCCCTCACCCAGACAAAGACACCCCCTCCATGGCCTCCTCTTTTATATACTCAAATATCGGGGGGTAGCCATGTTAGTCTGTATCCACAAAAACAATGTGGAGTCCAGTGACACCTTCAAGACTAACAGATTTATTTGGGCATAACCTTTCAGATGCAGCTGAAGAAGTGGGTTTTCTTTACCTACGAAAGCTTATGCCCAAATAAATCTGTCAGTCTTGAAGGTGCCACTGGAATCCTCGTTCTTTTATACCAGGGCTGGGCAAACTACGGCCCGCAGGCCACATGTGGCCCGCCAGCCTTTTTCATCCTGCCCGCGAGCTGGGGCCAGGGCGCGAGTCCAGAGGCCTCGCTCTCCTGGCCCAAGGGCCGGGCCGGCCTGCAATGGGTCCCCATGCTCCCGGCCGGGCCCGCCCCGCGCTCCCAGGCCGTGGGCCGGGTTACGCACTGGGAGCCGCTCGGCTCCGCGCTCCCCAGCAGGGGACTAGATGGAGCACGGGAGCCGCGGGGCCCCAGCGCTCTCTGGCCAGGGGCCGGGTGGAGCGTGGGGAGCTGTTGGGCCCTGCGCTCCTGGGCCGGGGGCCAGATGGAGCGCGGGAGCTGAGGGGCACTGGGTTCCCAGACCAGACCCGCCCCGTGCTCCCTGGGTGGGGCCGGATGGAGCGCAGGAGCTGCGGGCCCCCACACTCCCAGACCAGGCTCGCCTCGCGGTTCCTGGCCAGGGGCTGGGTCGAGCGCAGGAAGCACCCGGCTGATTAAGGTAAGCGGGGGGGGCTAGGTGGTGGTGGGATACCGGGAGGGAGTAGTCAGGGAACAAAGGGTGGGGATTAGGTTGGGGGTAGAGTCCCAGGGGGTGGTGGTTAGGGTGGGGGATCTCAGAAGGGGGCAGTCAGGGAACGAATGGGGGGGATTAGATAAGGGGTGAGGTTGTGGGACAGCAGTTAGAGTGGGGGGTCTCCAGAGGGGGCAATCAGGGGACAAGGAGCGGGGAGGGGTTGGATGGGTTGGGGGTTCTGAGGGGTGCAGTAAGGGGGCGGGAAGTGGGTGGGGGGTTGGATAAGGGGCAGGGGCAGGCTTCCCTACCCGGCCCTCCACACAATTTTCTAACCCCAATGTGGCCCTTGGGCCAAAAAGTTTGCCCACCCCTCTTTTATACCCTGATACAAACAAGTTACGTATCGCTCCTCTGACATGGTTAGGTACCATCCTTTACCTTGTACCTGCTGGGCCAATCAAACTATCTCTGTCCATCACTGTGTCATCCTGACCTCATTCTTAGGAGAGGTCAGTGTGGCCCTGTATCATTTTTGGGGCGTGTGTTTACACCATAACTTTGTAGCGGTGTGTTGTAGTGCTACCCTTCAGGAATGTGTTTATGTGAATATTTAGTGTCTAGAATTCCTTGTGTTTTTGCAACATCAGCCCTGGTCCTGCCAAATTCATGTATTGGACAGTGAACCTGCAAGTAGGCAACTGCTTTGTAACAGGGCCTGAAGTCTGCTTATAGCTTGACTCTTGCTAACTTTGCTTTATAGTAGAAGAGCCTGACTTTAGTTCAGGCCTTACACCAGGCCCCTTATGCCAGGCCCCTTATACTGGGCCTCAGGTTCTCTCTTTCTCCTACACCCCCGTCCAGGCCCTTCATCATTTTCATGGGTCTTCTCGGAATTCCCTCTCATCAGTCAGTAGCTGTCTGGAGAGAAGGCATCCAGAAGTAAACAGCCTCTTGCAGGGATGGCTGTATGCAGAGTTATTCCTTGGGTAGGGCGAATCGGGGCGACCACTCCGGGCTCCGAGCTTTGGAGGCCCCTGCTGGCCAGTGTGATTTGGTGGCAGAAGATAGAAATCCGTCACTTCTGCCCCGGGCCCCGCACCTCTCTAGGGACGGCCCTGGCTGTATGGTACTGTATAGAGAAAAGCTGATCCACCCCTGCTCTGGCTATGCAGGCCCTATGCACAGAGGCCTTTTTTCTGCCTGAATGCTCTGCCAGCCCCTCTCTCATTTACTGCAGCACCGCTCATCAACCTAAGGTTTTGCCCCCCCCGCCCCACCACTGAGTATTTGCATTGTGGATTGTTTACATCTAAAGCTATAGTAGCCACATTGGGCTGGATCACATCATCTGTCCCCATAACCAACTCCTTTTAGGTCCCTTTTTATTATTCCTCTCTCCTCACTGATGCTTGTGTATTCCATGCTGTGGGGTGAAGGTCGGGGTCGGGGGGGGAGGAGGTTGGCGGTTGGGTCTTTGTCTACCTATAGTGGCTGGTCCACATAAGAAGGTATGACTCTATTGCAGATGCAAGCTCATGGATTTCTTTAGCTCAAAGGGTAAAGGCTCCTGATTGTAGTCCTAAAGTCCCTGGGAGCTCGTTACATTTGCAACCCCTTCCCAGTTTAGGGTCGTGTGCAAATGTAGTTAATATGCCATTTGTTTCTTGAGCATGGGTGTAACTAACCCAGATCCCTTCTTCACGCATAGGACTGCTTCTAAGTTGTCGAGAGAGAGAGAGAGGTGTTTGGTATAAGCCATTTTCCCAATGGAAGGGGAAGGAGTGAGACGAACACATTGGTACTTGAATTAAGTCAGGCTTGTACAGTGTGCCCCTCTGCAGGAGTCTATATGCCCCAGATTTCCAAAGGTGCTGAAGTCCCATTGATTTCAATAGGTAGCAGCAATCAGACAGAATGTTAGGCACCATTAGAAAAAAGAGCGAGAATAAAACAGACAATTTCATAATGCCGCTATATAAATCCATAGTATGCCTCCCCCCCCTTAAATACCGCTTGCAGTTCTGGTCGCCTCATCTCAAAAAAGCTCTATTAAAACTGGAAAAGATACACAGAAGGGCAATGAAAGTGTTTAGGGACATGGAACAGCTTCTATAGGAGGAGAAATTGTAAAGACTGGAAATAGAAAAGACACAGCTAAGAAGGGATATGCTAGAGGTCTATAAAATCAGGAATGGTGTGTGTAAAGTGTGTGTGTAAAGTGAATAGGGAAGTGTTCTTTACTTCTGCACGTAAGTTCATCAGATAACCCCTACTTCATGTATTAATAGGCTGCAGGTTTAAAACAAACAAAGGGAGTATTTCTTCACACAATACACTCTCAACCTGTGCAACTCATTGCCAGAGGATGTTGTGGCGGCCAAAAGTATAACGGGGTTCAAAAAAGGATTAGGTAAGTTCCTGGAGGATAGGTCCATCCATGGCTATTAGCCAAGATGGTCAGGGACACAACCCCATGCTCTGGGTGTCCCTGAACCTTTGACTGCCAAAAGCATCTGGCACTGGCCACAATCTGAGACTGGATATTAGGCTAGAAGGCCCATTGGTCTGACCCAGTATGGCCGTTCTTGTGTCTTGTGTTATGCCTAATACCTTTGAGGATCGGGGCCAAGATTCCTCCAGGGGCACACGTGCATCCCTGTTGTCAGGCAGCTGGAGCCAGGTACATGGGCGCTCTCCGTCTCCTTTCCCAAGCAGTGCTACCTACCACTGCTGGTGGTTGACCTGGGGTTAACTGGTAGGGAGCAGTGGGATGTAGGGCGGGAAGGAAGAGTAAGCAGAAAGAGCACGCAGCACTTGCTGGGCAGGTAAGGAGAGGAAATCTACACCAGGATCAACAGACAAGAAGTGAGACAGGAGACGGAAGAGGGAGACCTGGGGTGGAGAAGATGCAGCCTTGTGGTTTATTGGTTCATTTCTAGTATCTGCTTTGCCCCCCTCCCCTTGAACAGGACACTTGCTGGCTTGTCCCCAGATGCTGCCGGCTGTGGCTCAAGGATGTTGCCAGAGATCCCCAATCCTCTCTCTCTGCTCAAGAGATGTCAGGCGAAGCTGATGGGATTAGAGCAGGAACCTTGCCATGATTGGTTGGCTGGCACAAGAGGCGTCTGGTGTAATTAAGTCTGTGGGGGTCAGTGTAGGCGACTGCTATGGAAGGTAATAAAGATCCTATGCCCGCCTGGGCACGCTTTTTCCCCAAAAGCACAGACTTGTTTGTTCAGGGATCTCCCCCGCGCACACACCCGTTGCCAGCTCATTTTCTTTGTGTGGGCGTCAGATATTTCTTTTAGCCAGCACTAGTGATGTGACCTGAATGTTCTACCACGCGGCTCCGGCAGACGCAATGGGGCACGGGGAAGATGTTATGGACCAAGGGGTGTCCTCCTCCTGGGGGGTCTTTTGGGATGTCCCTGCATTCAGTGCAATCTGATCGGGTCGGAAAGCACCGCAAGTTGTCCTCAGCCAGGTGTGGATGAGCTTGATGCATAAAAAATA
This sequence comes from Dermatemys mawii, assembly GCA_007922305.1. Classification (NCBI taxonomy): domain Eukaryota; kingdom Metazoa; phylum Chordata; order Testudines; family Dermatemydidae; genus Dermatemys; species Dermatemys mawii. The sequence goes on from ML677411.1 coordinate 5,427,151, forward strand.
TAATTTCCGGCAGGGATAGATGCAGCAGTAACTGGGGCAGGGTGAGGGCGGGGGCTGTCATTAGCAGGGAAACCTCAGTCCCTCTCTCTTCAGTCTGGGGGTGGGATTTGAACCAGGGTCTCCCAGGAGCTGCTTCCAGCACTTCACTGGATTTGGGGTTCTAGTGACTTGTAGGGTTTGAAACATGAGGTTTAGCAAACCCAGCCATCCCCTCCTGCTTACCTCCTTCCAAGAGCGTGGGGGGGGGGTGTGCTGTCTCATTACTAATCCTGCCTTTTCAACATGAAACAAAAGGGATTTTTTTCAATCTGACAATCCCTTTGTTCACCTGCAGATTTCTTCTGCAAGACTAACAGACCCAGCTCTGCCCTCCTGACCACGGCAAGCCCCACTTCTCCCCGCACTAAAATCACTAGAGTATTTCCGCTCCAGAAGCATGTCAGAGATTTAGGAGCCTGGCTCCCAATTGCTTCCACTGAGACTGGTGCCACCCGCTCAGAGCCCTGAGCTCTGCTATCCACATCCCTGGTGCAAATCCAGCGTGACTCTGCTGGAGTCACTCCAGTTGCACGACAGTGTAAACGAGAGCAGGGTTTGGTCCCGGGTATGGAAAATGAAGCAGGGAGCTGCAACATCGGTGGCTCTGGCAAGAAAAGCAAAGACGCTTGGCCTCCATTTTCGGCAAGTGGACTAAGGGGGAAATTACTGTCAAGCAGTTTGGCTGAAGATGGACGTAGTGGTAAGTTTGAAGGCTGTTCTAATTCAAGGCTATGCTGATTGATAAAGCATTAAGCAAGAATCTCACCTTGTCTTGGCTAATTTAGGCCCACACCCCTGTGTGTGCAACAAACCTGATCCCCACATCCTAGTTTAGTCTCCCATTGCGTATTCTTAAGGCCCAGCTCTCCAAAGGTGCCTAACGCCCATTGAAATCTATGGGAATTAGGCACCTACATATCCTTGAGCATATGGGCCTAAGTGACGTGTCAACGAGCACACAAGAAGGCTGTGAGATGCCAGCGACTGGAACACAGGTCTCCCGTATCCCAGGCGAACACCTCAGCCTCCTGCCAGTCCTTCCTGTCCGGCACAGCTAAAGAGGCAACAAAGCTGTATTCTTGCTGGCTTTGTGTCTCAGTTGCACAGGGGCATGGGGAGTAATAGGAGCCTATATAAGAAAAAGAACCCAAAATCGGGACTGTCCCTATAAAATCGGGACATCTGCTCACCCTGAGCCACATAGTCAGTGATCCACCTACAGCTGCCCTGCCCCTGCCCCCCAACCAAAAACATCTTATGTGCAGGGTGTTGGGTAGACCCTGTGTAGCAAAGCTCCCCTGGGTCCTTGGGGCAGAAACCCCAGCTCCTACCCATCCCTCACTGCACCACTTCAGCTGGGCCAGAACCTGCGGACGATGAGCAGGCATGGGGCCTTTGCATTTTAACAACCAAAATCAATTGAGTTCCACTGTCACATAATGGCTGCTTTAAAAAAAAATCCCTCCTTCAAAAAGTAGAGTTGAATTCCTGCTGCTTCTTTTTCTTCAGTGAATGATTCCTCGCATCAGCTTGGCCGTGGCTTTGCAGGCTGCACTCCGGAGGTGGTTTCTGAAGGGCTGCAGCAGATAATACTTTGCAAGAGCCCTTTATGTAAGCAGCAAGCTCCTGGAATTAGAAAGATCAGGCCGAGCACTTGCTGCCCGAGCTCCAGCAATGCCTGACAGTGCACTAAGGTTCTGTGAGTAGGCGGTTAAAATTAGAGATGGCTGGAGGCTGACAAAAGTCAAATCTTGAATAGGTGATGCAAGAGAATGTATAAAGCCAGGCCATCTGCTGGTGTAAATCAATGCCGTGCCATTGAAGTTAGTGCCATTGAAGAGAGTATGCAGATTTCCACTTGCCGAGGCTAATTCACGAACACTTATTTGCTCTTTTAGAGGGCGGGCCTCATAATGGATTGATTCATGCACCATTAATTTGAATAAAACTTCCAAATATGCTCTTCCCAATGAAGCCCTCAACCAGTGAACTGAAGGCTTTGTGGTTGATCCCCACCGCTGCCCCCAAACAATGTCTGTTGTAATGAGGCCTGTAATAGACCTGACGCTGTTCACTGGGGCTCTGCTGAGAGCGCCATTGGAAAAGCATTTGCGGAATTTCAGATCGAGTCTTTTTGTCTGTCTTTGCAATAACCAGAGCAGATCATATTCCTCATTACCTGCTCCCCCACTTCCAAAGATCACTTTGACGCAAGATCCAGGTTTAATGGAGGTGACCGGAAGCAGCCGAGACATTGCCAGATGATGGGTCAATAGGTGAACTGTGTGGAGTAGGGAGGAATTTTGAAGGGTCACCAGGAGCAAAGAACCTTCCCCTGGAGTGCATGATGCTGCAGTTGCATTGCTCTATGAGAACTGCGGTACCCCATGGCTGTTTTTCCCCACACCTCATGTCAACGGTCAGGGGAACATGCACAATGGCAGATCTTTTGGGCCCTGCTCCTCCACATCCTGTGCCCCAAATCCCACTGGACAGGAAGCTCCCATGGAGTTAGTTTCAGGAGTCCCTGGATGCTCTTCCAAAATCCTGGTACCATCCGCTTCTCACACTGTCCCCTGCAGTCATTGAGGAGAAGGCAGGACTTGTTCCATTGAAAGACTTTGTAAAAATAGTTAGAGCAGGTAAGGAAATACTCGGGAAACAGATTCAACAATTTCCAGCTAGAAGGGACCATGGTGATCATCAGGTCTGATCTGTATAACACAGGCCACATCTGAACTAGAATGCCAGCCTTTCACTATGAGTTCACCTCCCACCCCAGGAACAAGGCATCTTGCTTCCCCACCATCTTAGCACTTGCTCTGGCTGTCAGCCCTGCCAGCCTTTGTTCCTTGCCACTTGACTGCTGGGGTGACTGTTCACCACTTTCACTGGCCACTCCCACCAACCCATCATCTTCTGCTGCCACCTGCCTCTCTGCTGTGATCTCTGTAGGTCAGTCTCTTAGTGATTTTTTTAGCTGTCAGCAGGCTGGGTAGAAACACTGCCCCACCACAAGTGATTTCACCTCTTATTAGGTACTTAAAATAACACAAGGCTTCTAATTAGCCTATTTGGCTCTATCTTTGAAGAGTGGGGAGGAACAGGTTAAACCAGACTGGGGATCCCTAGGGAAAGTTCACACCTCCTGGGTAAGTTACCTGTCCCTACCCCCTTCTACTTTCACAGGGGTCTGGCATTCGAGCCCCTGGCTTAGAGAGATCCTTTCAGCTGAGGGTGACCCCTCAATGGGGACAAGTTCGGCACGGTTCTGCTCCCCTTTAGTCAAACAGTGAAGATATCAACACTGATAACAACATTTCACTACCCCTGCGTTCAGTACCAAAGAGATTTCAAACCCAACATCAGTCAAAACTGGTCGTTTAGAACTACACAGCTCCTGTCTATTAGATACCTATGCAGACTAAATACAGTTTGCTCCTGAAGTCTCTCCCCTTCCCCAACTAGCTGTCAGAGGAGAGTTCATTCAGACCCTGCTTACACTTAGTTTACACATGTGCTTAATTTTGCCATCAGTCTCATTGAGCTTTATTTGCTGCCTATCTGACAGTAGCTAGGGGTGTGGAGGAAGATTGTTTTAATCCATAACACTGGCCACACAATTTGACCACAAAACCAGCCTCAGCTCTCACAGCTGCTGACAGTCAAAACCCTTTGAGCTCCTAAAATGTTAGGTTGAGCAGCTATGCCTTGCACTGCATCTTAAAGGGCATCAAATATGGGTCTTTTGAAACCCTGAAGACGCAACACCTCCAGAGAAATGTGGAAGCTCCCAGCTGATTGATGTAGTATAGGGGACAGGGAATCTCAAAGCCAGTCACTTGTTAGATTAACCCAGTTAAAGCTACAGTGGGTTCCTTGGCTGCATGAATGAAGCTCTGGTTGCACAGCAATGACTTCAGTAGCCTTGCCTTGGACTCTTGCCCTCAGCTAAAGCTGAGGCTACAGAGCTCAGCTAACTACAGTGTCTGATGAACACTGTGACTGCTCACCTGTGCTCAGTACTGTGAAAACATGATCCTGGTCCATGACAGTGGTGCGGCACCATCTCCTCTCTACCGCCCTCTGAGAATTACTGCTCCTGTCTGTGACACTTATAAGTAGAGCCCTGTGTTTGTTTGCAAATGCAAAATAAAATTAAACACTCACCCACCGCCGTTGATCCTATGGCTCCTGTCCCACAGGGCTGGATCAAAATCCCTGCGCTGGGCATTGCAATCTGTACACAGGGTCACAGTGCTGCTCGGGTTTTCCCGCTCCCCCCCACCGCCATCCTGACCTGGGGGCACCATAAGGCCAAATTTGCCTGAATGGCATCCACATACTCAAATTCACGAGGGAGCAGCCAGGACAAACCTGAGCTTTGCTGTGACCCCATGTGGCAGGTTGCAACACCTGGCGTAAGGAGTTGGACCCCGTCCCGTGGAACAGAAACCATGGCTGGACCCTACCCCAAGGCCTTCCAACCCACTCTCCCCGGGGCAAGACCCACCCCCCTTCAGGGGGCAGGACCCAACTCCCCCAGGGCCTCCCTTCTTCCCATTGGAGACAGGACCCGATCTCTCTCTCAGCCGGGCCTGCCACCACCCCCCATCCCAGGGGCAGGGTGTGACTTTGCTTCCCCCCAACCGCCGCCTCAGTCTGGCTAAAATGGATACAATAAAATAACACAAAAGCCTTGAAAAATAAAACAAAAATGTATACAAGATAAAGACTGTAGCTAAGTCTGGAGTAGCTAAGTACCTCACAGCCTTGCATGACTTTATCTATGACAGAGCAGGGACTCCCACCCAGAAGGGGGCCCTGGTCCCAAATGACAGGCCCAGTCATGGGACCATCTTTCCTCTCAGCTAGCTGGGGGGGGTGCCCCTTTGCAGGAGTGATGCGGCCTTGTCAGAGGCACTGAATAGCAGACGCAATTAGCATGTTGCCACCAGTGTCACTGTTGGGGAAAGCAAAAGTATTGTACTTTTGGGGAGTGACATTGAAGGAAACTTATCTCCAGGTACCTAGGATACAGTGTGCCCTGGAGAGCTGGGTAATGTAGGGATACCCCTGGGTAACAAGGCAGGGGTGTTGTCCCATTACCTGCACCTCCCTAACCTCAGGGTAGTTAGAGGGATTTACATCACCTGCCATCAAGCCATTTTGTGTGCAGCCAGTGCAGTGATACTCAGACCTCAGTGGTCCAGGAGCCAAGTTAGCGACCAACATTACCCAAAAGAGCGGTTAATAATTAAATCACAGGGTTTCAATATCATGCGCTGCAAAGATCCACGGGAGACACATTAAAGAGCCACTTGTGGCTCCTGAGCCTCAGTCTGAGTCTCCCTGATCTGATGACTGTTTAACTCAGGAAAAGTTAAAAAAAGTTGTGCCACATTCAGAACCAGCTCTGACCATAAGAAGGGCCATACTGGGTCACATCAATAGTCCATATAGCCCAGTATCGTGCCTCCCAATAGTCGCCAATGCCAGGTACTTCAGAGGGAATGACCAGAACAGGTAATCATCCAGTGAGCTATCCCATCACCCATTCCCAGCTTCTGCAGAAACCCACTGGCCAACTCTGAGGGTCTGTAATAACAACAGGACTCTCCCTTCCTGTAAGGCGGCTGGGATTGTAAAAGACCAGAGCTGCATAAAGCGCTGTGTGAGAAATGAATCACTGTGCTCTCGTTGTGAGCCTGGTTTGTGCTGGGCACACAGCTGGAGAAGACTCTGAGAGGTAGAAAGCAGTTTTGTTTTATTTCAGTAGTCTGCAATCTCATTTTCACCACATGCTTCATCGCCTTTCACTTAACCCATCACTACATAGGCTTTTTTGTTTTTTTTAAAAAACCCCAAACAACGTTCACAGACAATTTGTCCTGCTTGCAGAGAAAAGCACCCAACTATATACAGCCAGACACCTTTTACACAACTGTGAGAATGCTGTATTGTTCATAATCCCTCAGCCTCAGCTCCGCACTGAAAGAGAGCAGTTGTAATCCCCCCTGGGGTGCGGACATGCGTTATCTTCCCAGCTAGCAAGAATATGAGGGCGTTTTATCTGCCATTAGCATGTGTCCCTGTGGCAAAAGGAGAGAGCAGTGGCAAGCTTTAACATGCAAATGATTCATATCAGACAAAGGGAAACTTACACTTTCATAGCAGAGCAAGGGTGAGAAACATAATCACAATGTATCTTTTTTCAGCTGTATACCCCATTCACAAAAACTTGGGGCTCTTGAGGGAGAGACCAGAGTGGGAATCAGCGAAAAAGATCTTGTTCAACAACGTAAATCTCTGGCTCCAATCCTGGAACACGTCCTCATGGAAACAACCCCACTGAAGCTGACAGGGTTGTTTGCGTGAGTTGGACATAACAGGATTGGGCTCTTATTTGGGTGATGTGCACACTTTACGCATTACGATGATATACGAATGGGGCAGAATTCAAATATTCGCATGGGTTTTTCTCTTTCATAGGGACATGGTTGACTTCAATGTAAATACAAGTTAAAAAGATTTTGTCACCCCATGTTCCCCTGCCAATTTTTGTGGTTTTACGATTACATTTTGAAAAATACACCTCTAAGAGGATGTTCTCCCAGCTGTTTTCTAATGTAGGATATTCTCCCAATTGTCTGTAATGGAGGATGTTCTCCTGGCTGGCTATTGTGATGTCTACTTTTGTCTTCTTAGTTACAAGGAATTAATTCACAATCATAAAGTTGGTGTGTCAGAGGACACCACAGTAGTAAGAAAAATGACCAAAGAGATGTGCTGATTGTCTCCGACCCAGAAAGCAAGTACCATAATGTTTGCTGGCTCCAGCTGTGCAAGGGGCTTAAACATATGCCTGACTTTAAGCATGTGAGCAGATAATGGGACGAGTCATGTGCTTAAAGTCAAGCACATGCTTAGGTGCCTTGCTGGATCAGGATCATTGGCAGCAGGCTGAAGGATCTGGAAAGGTGAAGTAGGAGCTCTGGAGGGAATAGCTAGACGTTGCTCATGCCTGTCTATTTGTGCTTCTTTAACCTGACCATAGAAGTAAGAGTGTACAGGCTAAGCCTTCTCTATTTGTCTTCAGTTCTCTTGCTCAGCCTGAGACTTGAAACTGGGTCCGAGCCAGCAAACGTGCATGTGAATGACTGATGTGAGAGTTCCACTTCGTACAAAGAGAATACAGTTACTGTGGTGTCCTTCAGTTCTCAACAGCAATGGGGACAGTGCAGTCTTGGACTATAGAAGATCCATGCATTGGATTTCATGACCTTTGCAGTCACAATATAGTTCCAGCAGTCTGGTGTTTTCTGCTGATGACATGTAACCTTCCTACTGTGTGGCAGTTAATGAATATTCATGTAGGGTGAGAGTCACAGCTGTGCACAGCATGACATGTATGCACCACTTCATTCATACTTAGACCCCCTTAAGTGGGACTTCTGTCATGCCTAGACCCTTGCACAGGAGTGTAATTTACCCATATAGACCAAGGCACATATTCACTTGAGATTTAAGAACTTAGACCATCTGGTGTAATAATGGGTTCTTATAAAATGCAAGTACGTTTTTGGGACGGGGAGGGTTGGGTTATCTGATTTTTCTTCATTTTTAAGCCCAGATTCAGCAAAGCACTCACGCTTAAAGCTAAGCCCGTGCGTTAGTCAATGAATTGTATCTGATTTAGCAAATAATCTTGAAAGTGATGCTTTGAAGCCTTATTTTAATGTGGTTTGCAGATAGCTGCACAATCTGGGCACAAAATTGCTTACATAACATTTTAGCCATTTTATTTAAGGCATTTTCACACTTAACCAATTTTTCTTTTTCCTGTGAATTTCGGTAAAATGGCCTTGTGTATCCCAAAAACATGTAAACATTTGTATTTTCACATGCTTCTGAAGCAATGTCGCCTCCTCTTGGAAATGGTTCTGTTTCTATTCAGAAATGGCCCTGTCACCAAGAAAAGAAGTGTGAAATTTAGCTATATTTTCCCCAAAACAGGACCGCAGCTCAAGCTTGTTTTGAAAAGTTCCAGCTTCTGTTGTGACTATTTCACACTCCTCTAGCTGGTATTTTTAGTGGCAATGGGTAAATCTCCTACACTTTAAAGTTGAATTTGGTCAGTTATACTGGGGAAATAAATTATGGGACAAATACTGAGTTGTACTAAGCAATTGCAACTGCTTTTGACTTCCGAAGCACGGTGCCTCTTAGAATATTGTACGAGGGACCTTAGATCAGGGTAAAGTGCTAAGATACGAGGACAATGAGCGCAGTAGAAATGGATGTTTGCGTAGAACTTGGCTTTGTTGAACTGATCCTGCAAGACATTGAGTGCTTCATTGAAAGGTCAATGGGAACTAGAATCACGCCACATCTCACAGCATCATGCCCTATACTGGAGAACATCTTTGTAGGGATAAGGAATGGACATTTATGTGGGGTCTGAGCAGACTTTGGCAAATGATCCAGATGGTGTCAGGGTTCCACAGCTTATCAGCATTTGCAAAAGGATTATGTGCAATACATCAAGGCATCGAAGTCAATCATGATGAAGCCCAGCTGACACAGATTACCCAAGAAGAAAATACCAGGGCAAGCTAAAGAGTTGAAGTAAGAGGGAAATGCACACATGACAGCAGCCCCCCAAACCGACATTTCTCTTAAACCCCCTCAGTCTACTGAACACGTTGATCAGCCCTCTAGAAATGAGAGTGAGCAACCTCGATTTTACACATTTCACTTATAGGATTCCAACAGAAGGCTACATATTTAACTCAGTTAACAGACATGCCCGTTAGGTCTGACTCATTGGTAATAGTGGAATACGTAATGAAAATATATATTAAAAAGAGCCCAGTCTTTGATTAGCAGCTCTAAAAGTCCAAGTCATCTTGGTCAATCTCATCAGCATTTTCTGCCTTCTTATCAGTCTCCTGGCCATTATTGGTGTTTTCATTGTTTTGTGTGTCAGCACCATCAGCCCCATTCTTCTCTCCATCTACAGGACTGGTGCATGAGGATGGTCTGTCCTCCTCCCCGTCTTCTTCCTCGCTATCAGGATACATCTTTGCAGGCTTGCTGCCTCCATTGCTATCAGCCTCCCTGTCAGGGTCCTCATGCAGATTCCCATCATCTCTGCACTCTCCTTCACTTCCATCCTCTGACCCTTTCTGAGATTGCTGTGAACAGTTTACCATGGAGGAGTTACAGGAGAATGTGGCTGCTTTAGTCTCTGGCTCTTTGCTGCAGTCTTGGTCTCTTCTCGCATCAGAGGCCATCTCAGGAACCTCGCTATTCCTTATGTCTGTCTCTTCATCGTTATCTTGCTTAGGTTCATGATCGGCTGCTTCTGCTGCCTCACCACCATTCTGTGTACACTCAGTATCTCCTTCGCTTTCATTTTCCTCCTCAGCTGCTGGTGCTTCTGAATATGCCTCACATTCCACCTCTGGGCTTGCGTCTTCCACAGCCTCATCCTCAGCATTGGCCTGGGGCTCTTGTTCAGCTTCTTCATTTCTGCCTGTTGCTGCTTCTTCTGAGTCCTCAACAGCATCAGAGACTTCAGCATTCTCTTCACATTCAGATGCATTCTCTTCGTTATCATCCCTGTCGGCCTCACCTGCAGCCTCCTCCATTCTGCCCTCCATCTCCTCTTCAGCTTTGGGCTCTTCCTCCCTTTCCTGATCTTCATTTTGTGTTTCTTCTTCTTTCTCCTCCTCTTCCACTTCACCATTCCCTCCTTCCTGTTTCACTTCCTCTTCACCCTCTTCCTCTTCCTCATTCCCCTCTTCCTCATTCCCCTCTTCCTGTTTCACTTCCTCTTCCTCATTC